>CM056172.1:39341207-39562905 GCA_029691765.1 Entomobrya proxima
ATAATAAATCCCTTGGGTTACAGGTAGGACTGTGTGTGCATATACTTCTGGACTGTGATAATTATTCATGGTTTGGCAGCCAACAGCAATTAGTATGAGTTTAATAAATTTCTAGTGGAAAGACAACTATAATGATACTTATACGACTAAATAGAATGGAAGTTCCATTATGGAACTTCATTTTCGCACACTAACATTTTTAAGCTGACAAGTCGAAAAATAATATTATACACTAGAGGTTGGAATATTATATTGTACACATTGAAGAAACCGAGGGATTTGAAGAGTTCTGTTATCATTTTCTCGACTAGAACGTTTGACACCATTATGAAATATCAAGAGCAAGGAAAAGTAAACGTTTAGTTGATAGCAATGTTTGTATTGCTAAAACTCTTATGAAAGTGTGACACATGCACAAAAAGCAGCAACAAAAACGAAAATGAAACGTCTAGTAGTTATCTTTAGCTAAACTAAACTGATAAACCAAACAAGCTTACTAAATGAAAAAATTGCTTTGTATTTGCTACAGTTAAATTAATTCGTACATCGTATATAGTGAAAACGTCACAAAATAGTGAGTCATACTTAAAGTACGTTCAGAGTTCACACGACAAAAAAAATATATATTTTATGCATAAATTGTAAGATTTTCAGTTTGTTTAATTCAGTCTTTTCACAAATAACAACCAAGTTACTTTCACAATGGCATCAAATTCTGCAACAGACGATCTCTCAGTAAATGAGCATTCTTCAGTTTCTGTAGCACTGAGAAATAAGCTGGTATAAAATGTTTTATGTTTACACTAATATCCATAATCCATATCCATAAATAAGTTATATTAGTAGTAAAATAACATAATTTGTAAAAAAAATTATTCCAGATTTTGGAAGCAATCTCAACATTCCTTTCTCTCAAAGATGTGAAGCATTTTCGACTAGTAAATCTCCAGTGGAACCAGATATCGGTTCCAGTAATACGCCAAAAATGTGGCTATATAAATCCAAGTGATAAAAAATCTAAAATGTTTCTGCAGTATCTGAAATCCGCGTTCCCAGATAAATTTAATTCAGACTTTGACGCACAAATTTTCATAAATAGTTTGAGTGACAATGACTTGCAAAATCATATGGTTCAAAGCTTGTTAAATCTGTCCAGCTTAATTCAAATCAGTAGTGGATTTCCTTGCTCAAAGTTCAAGCTGGGAGCAAATATTATCAACAAACCGTCTGACGATGTTACAATACAAACTTTTTTTCAAATAGTGTCCACTTTTATTACTGAGCTATGTCTAGAAAAGAAGTCCAGTAAAGCATCAATATTTCACCAGAATCCATCAAACACTCTAGTATTTTCAAATCTAAAAGTACTAGAAATCAAGTTTGTCGGTCGTTGGTCAAATCAAATTGGAATGCTTGGCAATACTGCTATTACAAAAGATCTACGCTTTTTCTTAATGATTATTGAAAATGCACCCAACTTGGACACATTAATATTGGAAAGTTGTGATTCTGCTGAGTTTATCACATACTTTCTGAACTGGATGAACAACCGGATTTTAAAAAATATCCAAAACCTAAAATTGTGTGGTCAACTAGAAGATAACCACTTTACCAAGCTGGCGAAAATAGAACTAAATTTAAAAAGTTTATCGCTGACGATTTTGATGTTATATCATTGTCATCAATTAAATCCAGAAAGTCTTGTGAGCTTCATAAACAGCCAACGGTCAAACTTGGAGCAATTGCATATTGAAGGACTAAAAACTAAAGAAGCGGTTGTTTTCTGTTGCATGCCTAAACTCACAGTTTTGGAAATTGATGTTTCTTCTGCTGGTTGTGATGTGTCATTTTTGAACATTAACTTGGCTAAATTATTTCCCAAACTCCAAGAATTGACGCTAATAGACAAGCATCCAAACTTGAAACACTTATTTAATTCTAAACCGCTGGAAAGTGTTGTCAAGTTGAGTTTACCAAATGACCTTGATGATTCAGAGTTGATACCAGTTATTGCTTCAGTTTTCCCCAAAGTAAAAACTCTGAAAATACCTGCACATTTAGACTTACTTAGGGCTGTGGACAGGGAAATGGGAAACGTAGAAGAACTTTGTTTGTCAGGTGGCAGTGACGAGGATTCGTTTCGAGTTCTTACGGGATACACCAAAAACGCGTTAATTGAAAAGAATACTGATGCAACTGCAAATACGTTGGCTATTTTGAACAGTAAATATCACGAAAGCGAAAAATGATAAATTATTGCTAATTATACAATATCCAAACAAACACGTATTTATACTAGTTTTTCTTTAAAATTTTAGACGTGAAGATATTGCGACTAGAGTATATCTCTGTTACGGATTCAATGTGCGTCTACGGCCTTATCAAGTTGAGGTCTTTAAAGTGTCTTGACTTATGGGATAATACTGGTTCAGAGGTAAATTCATATACCGTTTAATAATGTAAGAGATATAATTATAACATTTTAAATTTGAAAACTAAAGCCAGAAGATAACTTTTTACATTTATGTTTCCGTCTTGTATAGGTCAGCATTCCCGTTTTGAATCGCATGAGAAGAAAACTCACAGTATTTTTAAGGGATAACTGCATCATCTTGGAGAATAAATCCGATCTAGTTAATTGTATGTGATGTAAATAAAGCATAAGCATTAGTGCATTAGTGTATTTAGGAATCACAAAACTGTAGATTGAATTCAATAAGTTTAGGCTATGCATGTAAATTTCTAAATTATAGTTGATACTCCGTCTAAAATCTTGATTTATTTTGCAAATTAAGAAGGTTATTTTAAAAGCTACGTAACCACTGAATCTAATCTGTTTAAGAAAAATGCAAGGAAAATACCCTATACTATCAAAATTTTCGGTTTGCGATATGAGCCAGATTTGAAAAGACATTTTCACTGGATTAGGTTTGGTTAGTATTTCATAACAATGTATTCAAAAACATTCAAATATTTTAAAATTCTAAAACATAATGTTTTATTGATTTATTATAAACATTAAACTGAAAATGAATTTTTCTAATGAAATATATTGGAAAAGTGAAATCGAGAGTTGTCATTCATTCACAAACACACATACAAAGCTGCTGCATGACCTTGAAGAAAGAATACACTCAAAGTAAACTAGTCTGCTCTAGCTCTAATGCATGTCGTGTTTGCTGGCATGAAAAAAGGGAAAGTGTCCTTAGAAGCTGACGCACTCATCATCACAGTCACACATAAACACACGTAGATAAAAATAGAAAGGTAGTCACATAACCAGTATTTTATATACCTATTCAAATAAAATGCATTGTTGGCTGCATAGTAGTTACCCAAAAGGCGACAATAATGGTTATGTAATGAATGCAATTTCAATTTTGGGTTCTGCATAAGAAAATAAATTTAGTGCAAGTTTGGCTGCTGAAAAGTGAACTAGTCTATTTTGAAAATTTTACAAAATGAAATTCTACCTAGTAAAACGTGAGCCCCTAGACATGAGTTTTGGTCACGTGCTTCGTGGTCAAAACGGTCACACCGTACGTCGACTCGTTCTCCCAGCCACCATTTCCCCCCTGGGCAACTCCAAAGAGGAAAAACTCTTTTGCGAAAAAGTGAACCTTAAACTAAGCCAGATTGAAAACTCTGAAAAATTTGATACCCCCACAGAAGCCCCCATCCTCCAACAAAAGCAAAAGGAATTAATTTTCAGTATTGCCACGGTTGGCTCAGGCTCCTTAAAAGGTTTTGTGGGCATTGCGGATGGCTATGGAGACATTTTACAAAAACTTACAAAAGTTTTTAATGACGAAACGCTAAAAGTGGAACTGGTTGTTACCAACTTTAGAGACAGGGAGCAAACAAGCTTGGTAAAATCTGAGTACGTTTTAACAAAGGAATTGGATGTGGTGTTTAGACACAATTTGAAAGTTTATGCTAGCGAAGATGCCGAGTTTCAATTTGGAAGTGAATCATTTGTCCAGAAATTTAAAGAAGAGGATGCTCTATTGGGTGGAGTAATTACCGTGGTTTGTCGTGTGGATGATAGTGCGTTGCCTTGTACAAGCTGTCAGCCTAAATTAGAAGTTTATAAGAGGCTTCTTCACGAGGAAATTTGCAGTGATGCGGAAATCATTGGAAGGGATGGGATTGGGGTAAAGTGCCACAGAAGTATTTTGTCGGTGCAAAGTCCAGTGCTAAAAGCGGCTTTTGCTAGTGATATGGCAGAGGGTCAGAGTGGTACAGTGGAAATATTGGATATGACGGATGAAAAGAGTGTTAAGGCTTTTCTGGCATTTTTGTATTGTGGTGAGGTTGTGGAAGCGCAAAATAGTTGCCAAGTGGCTTTTGACTTGTTTCATGCGGGACATAAGTATGATATTCCGGCGTTGGAAAAGAAGATGGAAGAGTTGCTGATGAATAAACCCTTTGCGTGGTTTGATTTGGAGGTTACCTTAAAATTGTACCTGTTTGTGAGGAATTTGCCTAAGTATTCGGGGGAGGTTTCTAAGGGGTTGAGGAATTGTAGGAATGATTTGAAGTTGAAAAGTGTGGAAATTATAAGGCTGTAAGTAAATTAACGTTTGGGAATATTGATTGGAGATGAAAATATTTTAAATATAAATGAAATGGTTTTGTTTCAGGAATTTGTCCAAGGTGGAAAAACTGGAAAGTTACAAGCAGCTTTTTCAGGATGAGCCCAAGGCTGCCATGGAGCTATGCAAAATTGCATTTGCATCGGTAGACGAATAAATTCACAAGTGAAATATTTTGAACTGTTTTCTATACAAAAATGTTCCTCTGTATTTTTTTCTAGTTTTGCAGAATTTTATAAAATAGCATGTAAATAAATCTTAGAAAAACTAATTTCTGCTTTACTTTTGGCGATTTATCTTCCATATCCCATCATCGGGTTCATCATACCCCCTCCACCTCCGCCACCACCTCCACCCATTCCACCGCCGCCGCCACCTCCTCCCATTCCACCGCCGCCACCACCACCACCTTAAATATTCAAAAATAAAAATTGATTAGCATTACAAAACTCAAAAACTAGCATTATTTCAAAAACTTTGAATTTGAGCATGTACCTCCTCCTGTCATTGGATACATTCCTCCCATCATTCCCAGAAATTTTCCTGTGCGATTAACTACTGGCACCGTTTCTATAAACATTAATTTGAAATTCATTTCCAAATTAAAACAATATCTCAAAAATGTTTTCTTTTCTCAAAAATGTTTTCTCAAAGTTTTCTAAAAACTAGCATAATTTCTATAAAACCAAATAGCAAAACTTACCATTAACTACCCGACACCCATGTGGGCCAACACAATTGTGAGGTGGAATGATTGGTACAGAAACAGCCACCGCAGTAGCCGCAATCACAGCCACCAAGGCTAAAACAGTAAGCTTCGAAACCATTCTTCTAAAGAAGCGGAACTACAATGCTTGATTAAGTTGTTGAAATGAATGATATTTTTAGTGTCTAAGCACAGCTTTTTATATGCCTACCTAACACAAATCATCTTAAAGTGAAAAACGGTTAATGACCAAGAAAATATCCTAACCAGCGTAATCATTAAAGCCATAAAGATGGTCAGGTATATTGAATGATGGGTGATGATGCGCGTTACAGAAATTATCAAAGAACACGTTGCTCAATAATGCTTATCTTATCATCTTTTAAAGCTTATTCTGAACATAAAGAAACTAATGGGAAATTTTTCATGAGCTTCTTGTATTGCCATAATGCTTGTTTGAATGCTAAAGCACGTTTTTATTTAGAAGGAAAAACTTTCCAGGTAGCATTAACGGATGAGTCAAATGAAAAGTCACCAAGGCAGCGTTTTAGTTCAAACAGCTCAACCAAAAATCGGCTTTTTGAAACTTTATCTACTTTTCTGTTTTGAAACGTGAGTAATTTAAATCTAATTTACAAGTTTTTTCTACACCGACGTTTGTCCACTTGGAACTGGCATTGGATGATTAAATCCATGTGCTTTAGGAAACTTTGGGCTTCCATCCTCATTCCAGTCAATCTTTTCCACACGAGCAATCCTATATCCCCATATATGAGTAGTATTTACGGTACCTAATAAACAAGATAACAAAATTGCATAACATTTTTTACATAAGAGCATATTGTGTCAATCATCTCTATTCTCTATCCAATGCACTGACCATGATAAACCATCCAAGTTTCTGTATAATCCGGACTAGTAGTAAACGCTGCATGCCCCGTGGTATACACGTCCTCTTCATCATTTCTACTAAAAACTGGTCCCGGAGCAGAAATCCAGTTTCCGGGAAATAAAGGATCCTTGCCAGTTTCAATGCTCATGTATGTTAAGCAATAGCCCGGTGTTCCAGTGCTACTTGCCGAAAATATCATGTAGCTAACATTCTTATTATAAATAAAAAATGGTCCTTCGTTCGTACAACTTCCTTCACATTCCCAGTCTTGAGTAGGCCAGCGTAGTAAATTGTATGGAGGAATTACTTCCGTTGGACTGGCCATTGGGGCAATGTACAAACTTAGGCGGTCAAAGGGTCGGGTAGCTGCCCAAACAAAATAGTTGCGATTATTGTGCTTCATCACAGTACCGTCAATGGCGTCAATTTCGTCTAGGTCGGGAAGTAGTCTGATGGGTGCACTCCAATTTCCCATGGGATTAGAGGAGTTTTCTGCTTTGAGCACGTACATTCGATGAGGTGGTAAAGGAGAGTCTACATGGCGCATAGTGAAATATAAGTAGAGCTCGCCATCTACCATGTGCATTTCACTGGCCTTTTGAATAGATAATTTTATACAAAATTAGCCAAAATGACTATTTGACATACATAAAGATTTTTTTAAATAGTTACCCATGCGTCACTAGTAACCCCATCTAGAGTTCTGTAAGCTATCTTACTTTCCGCATTTCGGAAATTGGTAAGAATAGGACTTTTGTAAATGGTTACTTCGGTTTCCTGGTTTTCCGAAATGGTTAAATAGTAATAGTCGTCCAGGTGGAAGATACAAGGATCTGCAGAGTTTCGATCGACGATTGGATTTGTAAAGGTTAATTGACAGGAGGAAATGGGAAATAGTGTGCAAGTTAATATGCAATATATTTTTGCTGAAAATAGATTGAAATTCTTCATGATTGCAATATTTAGGTTTTACTAGCACAAAATTGATTATGCGATTATTATGAAGGCAAATTCTCAAATATTTAATTTAAGCTGACAAATATTAAATAACATTACTACATAGTAATTGATAAGAGTTAGGTAAGGGATAATGATAAGTGAACAAGTGAGATAAAACATTGTGCAATTTATGATATCCCACATTACACCATTTTACAAATTGATATGTAGATTATCAAAATTACGCAAGATCATGAATGAAACAGAAATGATAAAGTCTTGAAGTCGATCGGACGACTATCTAAAATCCGGTTCCCAAAAGATCCAGATTGGGAGATTCCCAAGTGTTAATGCACATATTTAAAAATGGCACCTGCTTAACCCACGCTTTGACGTTTTCAGTTTTCGGGGTAGTTATCGAAAACAATTCCTTTCTACCTTGAACTAACACAACAACATATTCATCCTCTTCTCACCTACATAATATATACTGATGGTTTTATGAACATTCCGAATTTCATCCCTTATTCAACTTCATATATACATCCATTAATATACATTCATGACAACAGCCCATTTCAACCCTAATCTTGTTTTACATTTTCACAGTCGGAAAAATGGACTGTGACTGTGACAATGAGTGCTGATTATTGCTGATACGCAATAGAGATTGCAAACTATAGCGTAAACATCTTTACGTTTTGAATTTTTATTTTATACCATGCAGCGCACGGACATAATACGGTAATCAACATCAAAAGCAAAGAGGAAAATCTAATCAAATATCATATTATTTTCGCTTTTTTGTCACTTGATAATCTCCAGAAAGACAAGTAATACTGGTTTGGCAACGTTATCTTATTTTCTTCAAGATTTTCCTTCTTTGCTACACATAGTAATGGCATATTCCAGTTATGATATACGTATATTAACCACTTCAAACAATCTGGCTGGACAATGTATAAAACAAAAGTGTTTTATGTCATGGCATCTTCAAGTTTTATTGAATTGCAAAAGCATACACAAAACAGCAATTTTTCGAATGATTTTCCTTGTTTTTTTGCACTTTTATGTTTATACATAAATTCACATAAATGTGAATGTCAGCAAGCCCACGCTATGGGAGCCTGTCACCTACATTAACAGCACGAAAAATGTAACCGACCTTGATGATTTTTACCCTTTCAAACAGCATCACATAGAGATTCAGAGTTGTGCATTGTTTTTATTCATTTATCATTTATGATGCAGTGGCAATAATACAGCTTTATGAAAACCATTGGCACTCACTATGCATCTCACAATTCTAAAACCTGTTACTCAGTTATATATTGTTATAGATTGAGCAATAAATTTGTCAATGAAATATTTCAATTTAGTTTCAGATGTCGTTCAGACAACACACTTAGCTAACCTGTGCAAAGGATAAAATATAAAAGCACAAATTGTAAATTATTAATTATGAAAGATCTTAAAATTCCTATCCACGGGAAATGGTTGTTCTTGCTAAATTTAGCATTAGCCGTTAGTGCCAGTAACATTCTATTTTTTCATTTGGGTGCCACCGCTAGTCATAGAACCTCAATATGGCCACTAGCAACAAAATTAGCCGATTCTGGACATAAAATTACATACATATTTACCAGTTCCAAGCGACCTGGTTTGCATCCTCTAATCGAAGAAATAAAACCCAGCACAATTATAAAAGCCAATGATGAATTTGTTGGTGACTTTGATATCAACATTCGCCTCAACGGTACAATCAACGAGTGGACACAAGCTATTTTTGATAAAGTACCGGACCTGTGTGAAGCATTTTATGATAGTCCGGAAACTCAAGAGTGGCTTGCCAGACCTGGGTTACATTACGATTTGCTCTTGCTGGATAGTGGATTCAGTCAATGTGTGTATCCACTTGTGCACAGATTCAAAGCCAAGCACATTTTGTTTAGTGTCGGTACTTGGGCAAACTACTGGGATACGTTTGGTATTGTTCCGGAGACTTCAAGTATTCCAGAAACCTTATTGTTTGCCATAAAACCGGAAAAACTACAAACCAGTTTGTTGAGTAGGACCTTGAACACACTGTCAATGCTTTTGTGGAGGTATTCATATTATGATGTTGCCGTTGCTACAATGGAAACCATGCTTCGTAATAAATTGGATTTAACAGACGTGCCCAGTTTTGAGGAAATTGAACGGAAAACGAGTTTGGTGTTTCATAATACCTACTTTATTGAAGATTATCCCATGTCGTTGCCGCCAATGTATATATCTTATTCTGGATTACTATGTACAAAGAAAAGTGTAGCAGAACGCCAGCCACTTCCTGTGGTACTTGCACTTCTAGATTTGAAAAACCACTTGATTTTTAAATTTGCCCCTAGTAAGTTAAATATTTCAGTTGCATTTTATTTTTAGAAACTTAAATCTTTCGTTGAGGACAGCAGCGAGGGATTTGTCTATGTCAGCTTTGGAAGTTCGGTGATAGCTTCGGCAATGCCAGAAAGTCTACGAAATGAATTTATGACTACATTTGCGGCATTTCCAAAGCTAAAGTTTTTGTGGAGATGGACGGGACCGATTCCGGAGAACACGCCGGATAATGTGTTGCTACAATCCTGGTTTCCTCAGTTAGATGTTTTGTGTGCGTCTTAAGTAGTTAGCATATTTTGCTATCAATTTTGTTGATTTTACGTTTGTATGAATTTTATTCTAAATTTCTAAACGTATTTTTATTTTAGCTCATCCAAAAATCAAAGCATTTGTTATGCAGGGAGGTCGACCCAGTGTGCAGGAAGCTCTATGTTATGGAGTACCTATGATAGCAATACCTTTTTTCGGTATGAATTCAAAATTTGCATTATCAATAATTATTTTCCAAATTTCATAGTTTTTTTTGTTCTATTAGCTGACCAAGATTTTAACGCTAATAGACTGGAACAAATTGGTGCGGCAATATCACTTGATATAACATCCCTGAATGCTGGCCCATTGATAAGCTCCCTAAAGGAAGTTGTTTATGGAACCAAGTACAGGAAAAGAGTCAAGCAGTTATCAAGCATGTTTCGGGACCGACCTATGGATCCTGTTGAAAATGCATTTTATTGGGTGGAGTACGCTCTTAGACATGACACTGCTTTGATGAAACCTTTGGGAATGAAACAAACCTGGTGGCAACGAAGATTGTTGGATGTGTATGCCGTTATCCTACTTGTTGTATTAATTTTGTGCTCAATTGTTGGACTTTTATTATATGCATTAGCAAAATGGATTTTTCGAGTTTTAAGTTCCAATAAGAGAAAGCATAAAACACAATAGTTATATAATTTCATTTTGGAATGATATTCTGTAAATACCTTTTTATAATAAAGCTTTGAGTGTTTATAGATTTCGAATATTTGCATATCAAAAATACATACTCCGGATAGTTTCCATTTTATTTTACAGAATACGTCACACAAATTATCCTTAGCTATTTGTAATGTTAGTGCACAAAATTGTAATGAGATTTTATACTTATTTTAGAAAGCGCAAATTAATTTACTTTTTAAGGTTACATCTCCCTGCCTATACATTTATATTATAAAATTACTTCTTGTAGTACGGAATGAAAAATAAATAAAATGTTGTTTTAATTATTCTTACACACCCGTACACAGTGCTAAATACAAGCAATTACTTCTTATATTATGCTGTATGAAAACATAAAATTATAGTTTAAAATATGTGTCACAAAAGATTAGTATTTGTAAGTCAAGTCCTAAACATCTTTTTCATCATGCAAATAAACAGTAAGTTATAGATTTGGTCTAACGTTACCGTTTCATGTCACATTTGTAAGGGCAAACAGCTTTAGCCAACAGAACCAATGCGTAGCTAAAAATAAAATAGGCAAACGCAATCCAGTCACATATCAGATTTACAATAGAAAATGCCACAGCTGCTAGTTTTCTAATCCCACTTACTTTTATAGGAGGTAATGTTCTATTTGAATTTAGTTTGAAAAATATAAGTTGAGGTAAAACTTGAGTTGATTGCTATTTGAAAACCAGGTGTGGTATATGAAGGTTATAGTGCAAACAATTGTCAAAGCAACACTGCGCCTAACTTTAGTGAACATAACCAACAACTTAAATATTGACACTTGTAAATATTCTGAGAAGTTTGTAGCTGCATATCAATAAATTGAAAAATTAAGTCGGTGAGCTTGTGCACACACTTAATTTTTTCTTTGTCTATCAGTATAGACATATAAATGTATATACAAATTGAAGTATTTGCCTTTCCATTGTCCTAATAAATATAAACTTTTATATTGAATAATTGCAATAAAAAAATTAAACTAGTTAACTGCATAGATAGCCTTAGGAATCAAACACTTGCGTTACTATTCTCCAAGTGCTTTGCTTCCAGCCCTGTACGCATATACAATAAAACAATATTTATAATAAACCACAATATTTTATTTCAGCATACAAGTACATGAAAGTAGGATTTTTACAAATCGTTTTCTGCACAAGAAATTCCCATAAAAGATTTTTTCTTCTAAATTCCATATTTCTCCAGAATTCCTTTTTCCTTCAGATACTTCAAATTTTTTCCCACCACTTGCATGGTAGATGAAAAATCCTCTCCATATTTGGGTATAAACCTGGCCACCTTTTCATTTGCAAAATAGGTGTCTGGAGCTACTGCGTACTTTGTTACAAACCCGGCCACATCAGCAAAATATTTGTTGAGCTTTTTTAAGTCTCTGAACAAATCCTCCATTTCCTCACCCTGTCGATTTAACTGCTCCACAAAGCTATTCCAATCAAGAATCTGCAAATCCTTGTCAAACTCCCTGTCTGGCCACATGCACAAATTCCTGCTCCAATTCAGGTTGAGGATGAGCCACGTTAAAGATTTCTTATTATTATTCATTTATTAAAGACACAAATACAAATACATATCTTACACAGTCAGGTCACACGTTAACACAAACTGAAAATGATATGGGTTTACAGATAAGAAAATCAACATGAAATTTAAATTGTAAGGGAAGACAAACAAGAAGTACACGCTGCCTTTTAAGGCGCTGTGCAATACATTAAGAAACGAAGAATTAAAAACAGAAAGAACCACGAAGGTTAAAATGTTTAGATTAAGTTAATTAGTTTAACAATTTTCACGAAGTAGCTTAACTAATGTAGGTATACTAGATCTTCTGTACCTTTCATATTTACTTTTCACCAATCTAAAGTTATACGAATTTTTATTGTATCTACAACTAAAGCTTGTTTCTCGGTTAGGAGCGCTGTCATTCAAAAACAGTTTGAGTGCCACTTGGGCACAAATGTCCGCAGGTAATATCACTGTCGGCATTACCAAGTCCGACACAGCGCCAATTTTCAGAAAACCCAGAAATCGCAAAATGTACTGATTATTCAACACGCTCACTTGCCCCGTGTTACTATCCCCGGCAATCCAAGGGAATCTAAAAACCTTACATGGAATTCCCTTCTGATTTGCTTGTTCCATTAACATTTCGCAAATCCATTTTGAACATTGTAGTCCAGGGGGCTTGATGTCCACAATGGTTTGAATAACCTCAGCTCCTGGCCAGTTGTCAGGAAGGACGTTTTCCGCACTCTCTTCGAAAGTACCGGAAATTAGAGTGCTCGCAAAAAACACATGCTTCACTTTTCCAATGCATGCAAATTTCAGTACGTTTACAGTTCCCAGAATATTCACACTCCGGCAGTCTGTCCTCTTGCCATTTTCCAAGCTGAGTTTTAAATGTTCCAAAAGATTGGTTTTAGCTGCCAAGTGAATAATTCCATCTATGCGTTTACTCAGATCTGCATACTTAACTTGAGAAATGCCTAAATTGTCCATGGCCACATTTCCTGCCAAGACCTCAATTTTTTCCCAATCAACAGTTTCCTCCAAACACAGTGCTTTCAAGTGCGCTTTTAGCTTTGTATCATCCCCTGTTCCTCTCACCAGACAGTAAATTGTCTCCACATTTTTATATTCCTGACAAATTTCCTGAAGAATGTAAGGTCCCAGTTGACCTGTTGCCCCGGTAACCAGCACAGATCTTATATCTGACGCCTTGACACCTGGCCTCGTTTCTGGGGCAATATGAACCTCTTCCGGAAGTTGAGCATCTTTCTGAAGTAACTCTAGCAGTTGATCATCGTCCAGTGGTTCCAAAAAATTCTGCTCCTCGTCCACTTCCTCCTTCTCCATAATCTTACCCACCACCGCTTCACTTATCAACTGAATTGTATTACAATCTCTAAGCAAGTTTGTTGTCACATTCACCCTGTTTCCCACCAAGCCCTGAATGCTATTCTTTAATTCGATCATCATCAGCGAGTCCACGCCCATCTCCTGAAGATTCGCCGTTTCAATCAACTTCTCATTGGGATCTAGACGCAAGGCGCTTTGCAAAATGTTTTTAAGGTAGCTGGACAATACCTCAATTTTCTCTACTTTTGTAGCAGCTTTGTCCATTGTCTCCCAAAACCTGTCCGCTTTCAAGTGCTGACCAGATTGGCTCTGACTATTTTCATGCTGTTTTAACACCCTTTCATCCACATAGTACATTGTAGTTGGAAACAAGACTTGCAGATGGTGAAAACTGGGAAAGTTGCAAATGGCCACTTGTCGAATTTCCGTTCTCATTGCAGCCTTGAGCCCATTCAGCATCCGGTGGACACTCACAGGCTGCAAAATCACTACATTCATTTCCTTGGCTACTCCCACCTGTGCCCACTGACCCCAGTTGATACTCAGCCCAGGCAACCCAATGGAATGTCTGTAGTGGATAAAGGCGTCCTCAAAACAATTGACCGCTGCGTGATTAGCCTGTCCAGGAGAACAAAACAAGGCTGCCACGCTGGAATACACCACAAAATGTTCCAAAGGCAGAGTCTTTGTCATTTCGTGGAGATTCCATGTCCCCTCAACTTTGGGATTAAATGTAGCTTGAAAATCATTCCAAGTTTGATTGGGGTACAAACCATCCTTGAGTACCCCGGCACAATGCATTACTCCCCGCAACGGCGGCATTTCCTCATTTATTTTATCAATCACAGATTGACATTGCTCCGTATTTCCCACATCCCCAAGCATCACTCGAATATTGAAACCCTTTTCCTTCAGACTTTTAATCTGTACCTCTATTTACGGTACTGGAGCACGTCTTCCAGTAAGCGCCACGTTTGTCGCTCCCAAGCTCAGCATCCATTTGCAAACCTCAAACCCAATTCCACCCAATCCTCCGGTGATCAAATAAGTACTCTGGCTGTTAAACAGCGGCACTTCAGTTTTATAGCGACCTTCGTGTGAACTCACTTCCGGCATGGTAACCACCACCTTGCCAATGTGCCTTGCCTTTTGAAAGTACTGCAAGGCTTGTCTAATCCTGAGCGCGTCAAACCTGACAAAAGGAATGGCTTTCCCTTGTCCATCAAACAGAAAGGATTGAATGTGTTGCACGAGACTTTCCTTGTCCGCTCCGTTGACAGTGGTCAAGTCTACTATAGTGTATTCCACATCCGGGCGAAGTGCCTTGACCTCTTCCCGTGTCCAAACTGACAGCTTACTCACAGGGTTCTGTATAGTGGAGGTTTTGTGCAGCGACGGCTGCCGGTGCGGGATTCCGTTATTGCGGTTTTGGTGCGGTGCGGGATCCCTTTATAACATGCATAGAGCACAGCATTCTCCGTTTGTGCTTAGTGCTTGAGCAGAGACAATGCATTGTGCATTGCACCAGCTCCTGCAGCCTGGTCTGCAGTGTGGTGCGATGATGCGTACATGCTAGCTGCAGCACCAGTAGCAGTTTCTCCAACCGTTTTTTCAAGGGACGAGTTGTGGACCGGTACAGTGTGGTCGCAATTTATAGCCCTTGTGTCGCAGGTTCGATTACCAGAATCTGCATTATTTTTTGCAGTCCTTAAACGTAATTTCATTTAACGCACCTGCATTTGAAATTAGACAGGACTTATAATTCTATTAGAATCAAATTAAAGTTTTGACTGATAAGTAATTTATAAAGTGCATTGTTGATTTTCGTTTTTGCTGGGGCTTTATTAGTTTTCTGCAATTCTCTCTGAAGTTCAGAGTTTGTACTCATACCAAATTCAACTGAAACTCATCCAACCTAATTTATAAGTGCAGTTCCTGCTTCTAAACTCTAATGATTCAAATTGTCACACATTTTTAAGCAACTTTAGGCCGTAAATTGGAAACCATCAGTAGACCAGGTGCCATTAATAGAAGCAACTGTCATTTGCCACCTGAATTATTTAAAAGTAAACCGTGAAGCTGAGGTTGCTGCCTCTGACGATACCTGGGTATTTGTGGAGGTCCTCCACTGGAGGACGATAAGGTTTTTGGGATCTTTGAATTTTATTGTTACCGTTCAAGTTCAACAGTCATGACATGATTTCGTAACATTGAAGTATTTTTTGAGGAGCGGGGGGGGGGGGGGGTGGTGCGGTATTTTCTGGCGGTGCGGGATTGCTTACGCGTCCCCACTAAGGCCCTTCGCTGCACTATTTAAAGGAAGAATTCTGAACCCTGCTTACTCATTTCCACAAATCGGCCATTTGCTGCTGTGCATTTCAACGTAGCCTCTTTTATTCCTGGACCGGTAATCGAGTTCAGTACAATGTCTACTCCCTGCCCATTCGTCACTCTCAGAATATCCTGCTCAAAACTGACATCTCTGGAATGGAACACGTGCTGAATACCTAAACCCCGCAGATAAGCTCGCTTTCTAGGATTCCCAGCAGTTGTGATAATCTCTGCACCCACATGCTTTGCCACCTGAATAGCCGCTAGACCAACACCCCCACTGCCCGTGTGAATTAACACCTTATCCCCCTTCTTAATTCTAGCCACAGTAACTAGGCTATGATAAGCTGTGCTTAAAACCACTGGCAAGGTAGCCGCCTCCCAATAAGTCATTTTATCCGGTATTCCCATAACAAATCTCGAGTCAATCACGTAATGACTGGGCAACTGCTCTTCCTTGTAATTATAGCCAAACACACGTTGCCCCACCTTCCAACCCGCCTTCTTCCCCGCCTTGGTCACCACCCCCGCAAAGTCCATCCCCACCCCATTCAACTCTTCAAACTTCTTGCTAGGTTTGATTATGGCAAAAATATCTCTAAAGTTGAGTGCATACGCCTTAACCTTCATCTCAATCTCAAAGTCTCCCACGGGCTCCACCTCCAACGGCACAAACTCCAAATCCTGAATCATCCTTGAACCAGGCAGTTTCAAGTGATATCTGTCCGTGCCCCGAGGCAGCTTTAAATCCCCACTTTGTGCCAGTGTCAAAGCCTTCCCTAGTCTCGGCTCGTATCTCACATTTCCCCGGTACGCCACCTGTAAACGGTTCTTCTCCTTTGTTCCTCTTGACAAAGCCAGCTCGTACAAAAGTTGCCCTGTCAAATCCTCCACAGAGCATCCCATCTCCAGATCCACAATTCGAACAAAACAGTCAATACGCTCAGCCTTGAGCGACTTGGCCATTCCATGAAGTATTGCTGGTGTGGGCTGAATTGTCGACGTGTCCTCAATCACTGCACGGACACCCTTCGTAACCAAGTACAGTCTTGGGGGCTTTTCTTGTGCCGCCACAGTTTTTGCAACGTGTAAAAAAGGCAATGCCACATTCCTCTCATCTCTTTCATTTAAATTCATTCCCCAACTGTAGACTACTCCTTGGACCGCTCCACTCCTCAACACTTGTTCAATCCCGCTAGCATCCTCTTCCTCAAACTTAACCACTTCCGGGACCACCCCTTCTCTTAGACCCTCGGGAATCCCTCCACCCGGCTTCAGGGCCATTATTACCTTGTTCCCACTCACCACCAAACTATTAGCCACCTTTGTACCCAGCTCCAAGCTACTTCCATCCGTAAATACCACCCACGTGGCTAATTCACTCTGAACAACCCGAAGCCATCTACTTGCCTGCAAGCTTTCCATCTTCACCTCTGAATCCGCCATGGCTGTCATACAAGCAAACTGATCCACCGAAGCCATAAACGCATGAAAGTTGTTAAACCCACTTTTCTGTATCACTTTCCCCCAAACCTCCTCCCCAACACAACAGTGATTTGGTCTCCTCTGAAAATCCTCAAAACGCCAGTATCCTTCCAACAGGCCAAACACGAAGGTAATATCCCTTGCCGGAATAACCGTCTCTGCAATACAAATGCTTCCTCCTGGTCTCAGCGTTTGCCTAAGGTGCACCAAACTTTCCTCCAAATCCCTAGTGGCATGGAGCACATTATGCGCGCACACAAAATCAAAATACCCCACTGGTATCCCTTGACCCAAGGGACTCTGCTCAATGTTAAAAACCTCAAACTTCAGATTTTCTACAAAATCTGGAAATCGTTTTTCTGCCTTGCTAGAAAATGCTTGAGAGATGTCTGTAAAGTAGTATTCAAACCTGTTGCCCCAAACATTCCCAAGAGCCTCTAGTGCATAAGCGGTGGCAGATCCTGTGCCCGAACCCACCTCTAGCACTCTGTACACACCTTTACCCCCATTTACACTTTTGTCCAGAGCTTCACAGCTTCCAGCAATGGAGTTTAGCAACAGCTTAAACACTCCACTTACTTTCTTATTACTTGGATGACTGTCGTAATACACACTGGCCGAAGATTTCTGCTCACTTTCCTCCTCCGAGGGGAAAAGCAAAGCCAGGGCAGATTGCTCACCTAGTAAAATCCGGCTCAGATTTTTTGTAATAATTTCATGAGTCGAGGTTAGATTGCTATATAGCGAGCTAGCTTTTAGCTCTTCAGTAAGTTTTTCCATTTTGTGGTTCAAAGCTTGATTTTGGGGTGGAAGCGCTATCACTCTCCACTTTTCATACCCTAAATTCTGTAACAGTCTGGTATCTTCCTCCTCCAAAACGGTAAAGTAAAATCGAACCAGCTTTCTAAACTGGGACTGGATTTTTAGTAAAGTACAAAAGGAATTTACTTCTAGCTGCTGACCCACTTCCGGTTTCCAACCCAGCTCTAGGCAAGTCCTTACAATATAAAGGTAGATTAACCGTTTATTTTTATCAAACAGTTCTAATTCCTCCGGTGTATTATAAGCATAGGTGGTTGCTTGCTCCACAAACTCCAAATTGTCGGAGAATTGGTCGTGACCCTGTGCTAAGGTTACTGGGTTACTAAATGGACCATGAAGTGGCCTCCAGGTTTCCTCCCAAGTGTCTGGAAGGCCATTAGACTTGGAATCTAGCACACTTTCAATTGTTTTTACGGTGGTTTCAACAAGCTCCACATTCTCCATAAAAACCAACGGAGACCAATTTTGCGTGCTGATAAATAAAAGGGTCTTTTCATTTTCCTTCCACGCGTGCAAGTAAAGCCTGTGCCCCAAATTGGCTATCTTGGCGTGCATACCGGTGAATAAAGTAAGGGCACCCACGGCCACCGGCACGTTCAATTTTTCATTTTGTTTGTAACGAAATTCCGTGAGAATCCCGGTTTGGAAAGTGGCGTCAATTATCAATGGATGAACTAGATATTTGCTCCAGTCTGGGGGCAACTCCATTTCTGCCACAATTTCATCACATTCCGTTTTATAGTCTTGTTGCTTAACAGCCCAGAATCTTCGGAGCATGCGAAATTGTTTTCCAAACTTTAGTCCCGTTTCATCCACGCTTTTGTAAAAGGCTTCGGGTGTGGTGGGCTCAGTGCTAGAAATTATTTCCGGAATGCGATCAGGATTCCAGTAACTCATACAATCTTTTGTGTGAGCTCCAGGATTAAAGTTTGAGCTGGCATGAAGTACCCATTCCCCTGACTCCTCAGTGGGGAGATTGTTTCGGTGGAAGATTTTTACACGAAAACCGGAAGTAGTAGATTCTGAGGGATTTTCGGGAAGATCTACAATGGTCTGGAGGCGACAGGGTTTATCCTCCTTGAGTTCCAAGGGGGTTTCTATTCGAAAATTTTCAAGGCGCAGGGCATTCGTGGGCGGTTCCAGATACTCTGTAAGACCGTTGGACACGCAGTAACCTGCAGAGAGACACATTTCTATAAAGCCCGCACCGGGAAATAGGATTCGATTGCCAAGACAGTGGTCTTTAAAATAGGGAACTAGTTTTGGGTGGAGATCCTGCTGGAAAATTGTTAGTGCAGAGGCATTGCTAAATTGTGAGCCAAGTAAAGGATGTATTATGGAAGGAGTATTTGAGGTGCAATCCACCCAGAAGGATTTTCGATGGAAAGGGTGGAATGGCAGGGACACCTTTTTGCGAATGTAGGGTTCATCGTACCCTTTCCAGTCAACCTGGTAGCCGAGCAGATAGAGTTTCCCGAGACTGGTTAAAATTGTATCCCAGTCGTTGGTCCATCTTCTGAGGGATGGAAAGCAGTTGAAGGGAGTACCTTCATTGTTGGACATTAAGAAGCTGGAGAGAACTGGTTGGGGACCCACCTCGATGAAGTCTTGAACACCGGATTCAATTAGTGCAGCACAGGCATCCATGAAAGATACTTTTTCTCTCGTGTGGCGCACCCAGTAATCAGCTCCAAGCTCAGAAGGGTTATCAATTAAACGTCCTTCCATACCAGAAATGTATGCAATGTTTGGATTTCCAGGTTTGTACACAATTGACTGAGCTACTTTTCTGTACTGCTCCAAAATGGGGTCCATGTGTCTAGAGTGGAATGCGTGCGTGGCCTCCAGAATAATTGCTTTTGTACCTTGTCTCTTCAGATAAGCCAAAAAGGTTTCCACTGTTTTGGTATCCCCAGCTACCACAGTTTGCTCTGGATTGTTAACAGCAGCAAAGTCTAAATCGATTTTGGCAGCTTTCATCCATTTCTCCACTTCCGGTTTGCCAGCCTTAACAACCAACATGCTACCTTGTGGCAAATTGTCAATCAAGCGACTTCTCTCTGCTACCAACTTGAGTGCATCATCAAAATCTAAAACTCCGGCAGCCACAGCAGCGCAAAATTCTCCCAGACTGTGACCCAGAACATAATCTGGCTTGATTCCCCAACTCTGCCATAATTTCAGAAGACAGTACTCAATGCAGAAAATGCTGGTTTGGCTGTAAATTGTGCGACGTAGTTCTTTGGAATCAGATTCCCATAAAACTTGCCTAATAGAAAGATTGTACTCTTCTTCTAGAGTTCTGTTGTAGGAATCAAAATGAATTCGGAATACTGGGCTGGTCTCATAAAGCGTTTTTGCCATGCCCGGATATTGTGACCCTTGACCAGTAAAGAGAAAGCAAATTTGGGAATTATTTCTCTCTTTCAATTCTCCTCGAAGTATCTTCCCTTCCTTGATCATTCTCCCAGCTTCTTCGTAGCTACTTGCCAACAGCATTGCCCGATGATTAAAATGGGCTCTTCCGACATTTGCAGAATATGCCACATTTGCAAAACCCTTTTCTCCACCTGCTTCAGAAAACCGGTTTTCATACATTTTTAACAAGTCTTCAAGCGCTTTCCCAGATTTTGCCGAGATGGTCATTAGATGAGTGGGTCGTTCCAGTCCATGGCTAAATTTAGGCAGTTCATAGTCGGGTGCCTCTTGAATGATGACGTGCCCGTCCGTTCCCGTAATACCAAAGGAGCTTACCCCACAAATTCTGGGTTTGTCAGGAACCTTGGCCCATGGCAGATTTTCCATGGGAATTATTGCAGGTATTGAATCCAGAAAAATCTCGGGATTAAGTGTTTCTAAATTTAGATGCTTTGGAATGAGCTCGTGTTGTATTGCCAACACTGCTTTCATGATACCCAGGATTCCGGAGCAGGACTCAGCATGCCCCACGTTAGTCTTCACGGAACCGATGATCAGTGGTTGCTTTCTTTTAGGCGAATAGTATGCCTTGGCAATGGCAGCTACCTCTATGGAGTCCCCTACTGCAGTTCCAGTGCCATGTGTTTCTACAAAAGTTACTTGTTCCGGAGAAATGCCAGCATCTGTCATAGCAAGTTTCATAGCAAGTGCTTCACATTGCACTGTTGGCGTTCCCAAACTTCTGCTGATTCCCTCTTGGGATACGGCAGATCCCCGGATCAACGCCCAAATGTTATCTCGATCCTGAAGGGCATCACTCAAGCGCTTGAGCACTAGCACACCACATCCCTCCGCCCGTCCAAACCCATCAGCACCCGCGTCAAAAGTTTTACATCTACCATTCGGCGAAACAATATGCTCCATAACCTCACTAGTGAAAGGATGCAAAATGAGGTTAACTCCACCGGCTATTGCCAATCTGGTTTCCCCGCATCTTAAACTTTTAATTGCCAAGTCCAGTGCCACAATGGCAGAACTGCATCCACTTTCCGTGGCAATGCTCGGACAAGTCAATCCTAACAGAAATGAAAGTCTAGCCGCTATAGCTCCCATGCTGTTGCCCATATAAGTTCGAAAAAAGTCTTTTTCTTCAGAACCAGCCACAATGTCCTTATAGT
Organism: Entomobrya proxima; assembly: GCA_029691765.1. NCBI lineage: Eukaryota > Metazoa > Arthropoda > Collembola > Entomobryomorpha > Entomobryidae > Entomobrya > Entomobrya proxima. The sequence continues at coordinate 39,362,814 of CM056172.1, forward strand.
CGTTCATCCAACTTCCGGTGAAAATCCCCGTGTGGCTACCATACAAGCTCAGTGGGTCTATACCCGCATCTTCCAGTGACTCCCACATTACCTCATGCAATAATCTAGCTTGCGGATCCATGTAAGCTGCCTCCTTTGGACTTACTCCAAAAAATCTAGCATCAAATTCATCTAATGGCACGGACAAAAATCCTGCTTGAGATTTTCTGTCTTGTGGAGTCACCCTCATAATCGAGTGCTCCTTAGTCCATCGAAATGCAGGTGGCTCCCGAATCCCTTCCTCGCCCGAATACAACAAATTCCAGAATTCTTCCAAGTTGTTAGCTCTAGGATAGCGACAACTCATTCCAACAATAGCAATCGGCTCATTGACATCAATCAGCCCGGATAAATTGTATGCATGAGTTATTTCTTGCATTGTGGGTGCAGATGAGCAAATTTCCCGGTAAATTTCAAGCCATTTGTCAAACAGAATCTTAAAGTGAAAGAAAGTTCATACAGAGTGGAACACTGTTTCACATTAAAAATGCATTTTATTACCCTCTCTCGTACTCCAACATCCTTTCTATTTTCATATTTTTGGATTTGTTCAATCAATGGTTGATTTCCATTTTGATTGTCAATCTCAAAGTGAATGATTGGTGTGTGTATTTGATTACTAAAGCGTAAATTTTTAGAAAAGAAAAAAATTTCTGCACTTCAATAAGCTTACTCAAATAGTTTGTTCTAATGCCATTAGATAACTGTACCTAAATACCTTTCCAGTGGAAAGGGATAATTTTGCCAGAATTTCATTTTTCATTGTTCCACGTGCCACCAAATCCTGATTTTGAAGCCAAGTACTCAAATATTTTTCAGATAGATCTAATCAGTTTACGAAAACTTTCTCATTTTTGAGGAAATGTATAAAAAACATTCAGATTTTCAAAGTGATTTGTGTATATACCCTGTCCACTACTGGTGATACTTTTGCAAATGTTAGTCCAAATAGTTTTGTTAGGTTGAAACATGAAAAGAGTAAGATCCAAGGATCCATCTACAGTATTGATAGAGCACTCAAAATTTTGATTGGATTCAAACAGTTTGTCCGCATTTTCCACAAACTATGTAGAAATACGTAAAGATCTTTAGTGTAGATGTAAACTCAGTATTTCAAACAATAACAGTTGTTCGTACGCATACCAAACAGTTGTTCGAAACAAATACGCATTTCTCAAAAGTGGTTAGTAAAAATGCATACGCCTTCGCTTGAGTATCATCAAAAGTACCACCCCTGGTTCCGATTTCTTCCATTAGGATTAAAAAATCGAACTTTTCTCTCAGTATCTGACTATCAACGTTAAATAGGCATGTTAACTTTATCCTGACGTTTATATGCAAATTTATAATAAAAAATAGATTACCGATTTTCCACTGAAACGCTTAGAGATGTAATAACAGCAATCTTTCGAATAGATTTGGATTTTAAAATTGATTCAGCCAATACAAGTGCACTATGCACGGAAGCGTTGTTTACCGCACTAGTCACCCACGCTTGGTTTTTGTGAAAACCTAGAAAATAAAACACAGAGATTATAATTTATGACACTTGCCTGCAAGTCTAGTATTTTTAAATTACCCATCCTTATTTGAAATCTGAAGTATTTGCTGCCTGGAATCAACTATTTTTTAACTGAATTTGTAGGCTAAGTTTGTTCAAATATACTGTTTAAAATTATAAAAAATACAACTATGAAGGAAAAATGAAAGTTTATATTTTGCAAGAACAAATGTAAAAACATTACTGATGTGTTAGATTCTCACGAGGTGCGTATTTATTGAAACCCCAATTCTTATGCTAATAAAATATTATAAGGATGTTTGAATAATATTTAGATGATACCTAGCTCTACAACCAAATAAATTCTATAACCGCTGTATGCTTGTTGTTGCATCTTTAGTGATAGACACAATTGACGCAATTGATTATTCGATTTTGATTTGATAAGCCAGTTGATTTTGCCTACTAATACTAAAGCAAAGTAATAATGAATTCAAAAGGCTTCTCTGTAAACAAGAAATACGTATGATTAATTTATTAAATCTGAAGTCTTGGACACGTTTTTCCTTGTTGGATAAAAATCTTGAAGATTCTGACAACTAACCAGCGTCACATTTTAAATTCAACTTAAATCTTAAGTGTTGCTAGATGGACTAATGTTGTTCATTTTATAGTAGTCGAACATATCACATTATTTTAAGATTAGATGGACCTCTCATCATTATATTTATACTGTTGCGCATAGCTAGTCAAGCAACTGAAACTAACAAGCATTCAAAAACACAATAAATAAATTGCTCTTTTAGGGAAGCAACCATACTTACGTCTCTGTAAGTAGATTTTGCAATTATAAAATATATACGCTATGCTTGAGTAAATTTGTATAAATATTATATTATCTCATCTGGGTTTTACAGAAAAATCTGCATTTCAGTTCCATCACCGAAAATAATTTATCGACATGTTCATTATTGGATTACGACAGAGATAAGAGGTGGGAAAACCACACAGGCGTAAGAGGATTACAGGTTTTAAATTATGCACTTAATGCACGTGTCTAAGTAGGCATGCTGTATTATCATATATATAAAATTGGTACCCCAAGTATGGAGAGGATAGGCTACTAATGTATTTTAAAGGGAGGTTTGACAGGTTCCTGAAGGTACAATTTCTGAAGTTGTTACAGGGCTTTAAACCTTGAAAAATGTCGCAGTCCATCGTCAATCGCCTACTTAACTCCGCAACAGAGCCCTTTTTTCGATTTTTTGCCTCTGAACTGTTTATTTTAACGGTTTTTCCAGAGGAGCATTTCGAGGGGGTGGAGTCAAAATACACATGACTGTATTGAGATTCTGATGCACATTCTTCACATCTACATCATGAACATGATGCAGTAAGCACGTATGCGAATAGCAAAATATGCTCTGGAAATGTTGCAATTTTACAAAATGTGATTGTAAATGTATCTTTATGTCGCATACATAAAGTAGATATGCAAAATCTCATTTCTTGGACTTACTTTTTAGATTTGCAGTTAGATAATGGGGTATTCAGTGAGTTAACTGGCATTACATCCAGTTCAAGTCTTCAGTAATTTAATTGGTGTCACAATCATGGAGTAAAGATTTTAGTGGAGCTGCAGATATTGGGGTTTGCAGTGGGTTACTTGGTATTTGAGTCAGGAAATGGGGTTTTCATTGAGTTATTTGGAGTTATTTGGAGTTTTGGACAGGGAGTGAGGTTCTTAAAGGAGGGTTAACTAGCGGGGCTGATATTTAAGATTCCAGTGATAAGCTTATGGAACAAGCAAATGACCTAAGATTACAGAAAACTGCGAGCAAGTGAATTCGAGTAAATTACGTAAAATTCTAATAGTTAATGAAAGTCTATTAAAATCCAACGGGCGTGTTGCTAGTATATTATATTCTCGGAGAATAATTCTCCAAGATTTTAATTGCTATCAAATATGTGATATGGTTTTAAAGTTATGAAGTAGCCCATTTCAACACCTTGCATATAATTATTTACAACTTTAAAACAAAACTTATAAGTATCTAACGCATACAGAAACCTCATATTTTAGACTGTTGCATTGATTAAAGCAAGTTTTTTTTGTTAGCTAGCGTCTTTGTCCATGGTTGGGCGAAGAGACAATAGAGAAAAGCCAGAACCTGCATATGTCTACATGGTTGAACATTTATAAATTGTATTATATTTATTATAATTGTATAATAATTTATAATTCAACACTGTCTTGCATCTCCCATACCAACACTTTTTTCTTATATTGCCTAGCAGTAGCAGTACATAAAAACATTTACATTTTCGTTTTCTTCAAACAAAAAAACGTCCGTAGCGGCACCTTGTCCCTTTGATTACTTTGTTATCTGGAAAAATGTCAAAGCATAATTTGGATTTTCTAAGCATTTATTTTAAGGGATACATCACACAAATTTTCCTTAGCTATTTGTAATGTTAATGCACATAATTGTAATCAGCTTGAAAACATACATTAGAAAGCGCTAATTAATTTAGTTTTCTGAGTTACATCTCCCTGCCTATACATGTTAGATTACGAAATTACTTGTTCTAATATGAGCACAAAAATAAATAAAATGTTATTTTAATTATTCTTACACACCTATGCACAATGCTGACTACAAACAACAAACCTTCTTATTTAATGCTGTATGAAAACATACAATTAAGGCTTAAAATATGTGTAACAAATGAGGTAGCATTAGTAAATTAAGTTCCAAATATGCCTCTAATCATGCAAATTAACAGTAAGTTATATATTTGTTATAACTTTACCGCTTCATGCCTCATTTGTAAGTGCAAACAGCCTTCATCAACAAAACAAATGCATAGCTAAAAATAAAATAGGTAAATGCAATCCAGTCATATATAAGATTTACAATAGAACATGTTATATCTGCTAGTTTTCTAATGCCACGTAGTATACGTTTTCTATTCTCAACAATGAAACTAGCAACACTTAACAAATGTAGACCTAAGAATGTGATGAAAATTACTACAATATTTCCAGCCAGTTTAGGCTTTTCCAACTTACCAGCTTCCGTATTCTTATTAACTGAGGCTAGACTAGCATCGGTAGTGTCATTGCTAGAAACAATATGACTTGTATCTACATATCGCTTACTTTTAGCGTAATAACGCGTAACAAGCGTATACCACCAATCCCAAATGCCAGACGCTTTCATTCCTTCGATCCGTCGTAAAATCTTACCATTTGCAAACCAACCGGCTTTAAGAGAAATTACAATGCTATTTTCAACTGAAAGGTCCTTACCAATGTAAACGTATTTTTTCCCAGTAGCCACAAGTTGCGCTGCTAACTCTTGCGCATTTATTTCACTTGTGATTAGTGCTACTCTGTCACACGTTTGCATAAGTTTTAAGTTTTCAATATTTTGTAATGTTCCATAAATTTGAGGAATCTTTGTTTCTTGTTTAAGACTTAGCAGTTGACCTACTACTTTCAATTGGTCGGTTGAAGGCAGCATTACTTTAGCTGTGTTAAGCACTTTCCATTGCAATTTATTTTCAAATATATTCCGGATGTCTGACGCAACTTTACTTTGCAAATAGTTTGATGATAGATATAAGCCATATAGTATTGACGATATATTATCAGAACAGAAGTGGTATACAGTCATACAACCATAATACGAAGTATTTCTCCAACATGGCTCGTCTTCGGAAACACGTAAATCTGGTATTTCTTCTACTCCATCCACTTGTGCACTTGCGTACAACGAAAATTCATTTGACAATAATTCGGAGACGTTTGTATATGGAATGGGTTGCAGGTTCGATATGAGTTTGTAAACGTTGTCGTTTTTATAAGCGTTGCTTAAAATCAGAACCATCCAAATGATCCCTGCAGTTTGTATTCTAAAGCTAATCAATTTATTTAATTTTGTGTAAGGGAATGCGTTTCCCTGTTCCAAAAATGTCATCAGCATACTTAGGACTAAACGTTTGCCATCAATTCTTGTAAAACTTTTGAAAAACATTAGGACCAAAGCAGGTACTAAAACCGTAAAGGCTACACAATATATCCAAATATACCTATCAAATACTGAAACAAGTACTCTAAAGTTTAAAGATGAAACGATTGGTCGTCCACAACTTACCCACTGTAATTTGTCCAGAGGTGACTTAAGTTGGATGGGATAGTATTCAGGAGTCTGATTACTGTTTTTTACGACTGACAATGAGCGGATGTGCACTTGCAGTGGTACTTGATAATCCTGTCGGACGGTTACATTGCCAAGAACAGAGTGCAGGAATTGTGCATAGCCTAAAAGGAAAATGTCTTCTGTAGACAAACCCATCACATTTCGATGTGTTAGAACTCTCAGTTTGTTTCGATTTTTAAATTGTTCGACAACAGTTTGAAATAACTTATTTTGCAAACGCGTTAGGTCATCAGATCTAACTTTACTTACCCATTTCTCGGTTTCTGAAACCATTATGGGAATATTTTTTTCATGTAACTTTTTGGATAAAACTAACCTTTCTAGTTCATTCCTGGATGGTATATCCTTTATAAAAAGCCAGCTAGTGTTTCCGTATACATTGTTATTATTGTATTGTAGCACAGTAAATAAGACGTTTTGCACAACTCCGACGACAGATCCATCCATTTGACGTATTTGTTTAACCAAAGCAATTAAAGCCAGTCTTTTAGTAGAAGCGGCATAAGCACGATAAAAGTTATAACAGGATCCGTAACTAAGCAACATTTGTCGTGCCCATTTTTGTAAAATATTTTGGTGTTCTTCCCAAAATTTAGCTTGGTCCTCTTCCATAACAGCGACATGATATTCCTGTATCCCAGAACCAGGCAATACTTTTGATACTAACTCGTACATATCCGTGTTTGGCCAGGGTTTTGCCCAAAACATTGGTAAATGAATACCAACTGTGGCATATTGTCTAAATCCAAAGTAGTACGTTATATCTAATTTTGGTAACAAATCTAAATGAACTTCACAATTTTGCGGACGAGAGTTTGCAGAATATTGATAAAAGTTAACAGACGAACAGATTCCAATTATAAATTTCCCAGAAGGATCCTTCAAAATCGGTACATGAAATTTTGACGAAGAACATTCGACGTATTTTGATAATTTTATTCCTTTTAACGTTATTTGACTCATAACAAAGTCTAGATCTATTAGCCAATGCGTTTCGTTTTTTCTTTGGATCTTGTCACTTCCAACTACATTCAAAATCTCGGTTAAAATCACTGGATACAAAAAAGAATCAATGTTTAACCATCTGTGGGATTCCATGTTAGAAACTGATATATGAATTAGACAAGAGTTAAAGGGAGCAATTAAATCATTTAGGTTTTGAATACGATCCAGCTCTGTTGGTTTTCTCCAATTTGGTGGTAATTCTACATTCCAAGAAATGGGATACCATTTGGTATTGTTTGGATGATTAGCAACGGTTTTAAAACAATAGTTGAAGTAATGAAATCTCGATACATTTGCAAATAAAGTTTTATTACAGGAATAAAGTTCCAAAGGCTTTGAGTATATTTCAGTACTCAAAGAGTTTTGCCGATTGTATGTTAAAATGAAAAGCAAAGAGCAAATTCCAGAAGTTATTCAAACTTTTTTGCTTTAAAAACATTTTACTGAAGTTTACAAGGCACAATTAAGTACGATATTATGTGTTTAGAAATGCACGGTTTGATAACTTCTGTAAAGGAATTACCTTGTCGGATATGTGAAAACAAAACAGCTTTGGGTGTCTAAAGTATTTGTCGTGTATATGCATAAACCGCAAAGTCGTATACACACATGTGGTTGAATATATCTACAGACAGGTAAAAGATAAAAATTCACAAGAACGACGGACTTTTACTTTCACTTAACGCCACTATGCTGTTGTATGTGGAAATAGTATCTTCTGTGATTGGGAGATAAACTGTTTTTGTCCACCTTGTATGTATATATGTTTTTATTAGATTCTTGTTTATTTTGGTATAGCGAATATGTATACTAATATAACAGTGATGTTGCAAAAGCATGTGTATAGACAAGCAAAACAAGTATTTGTCAATGCCAACACATAAACTTAATATATTTCATCCAAATATTATATTATTTGTGCTTGCCTGAAGTTGTTCTTGGTGATACATCTGCTATTGATTAGTATACGTGCATCATCAAATATTAATAATGACTCAAGGTGATGGATTCAAACTCCCAATATTAACACCCACACTATTTCCAATAAATCTATAATATAGAATAGATGTGCATGGGCTTACTAATCCAATAAGTAAATGACTGGCACTATAATATAAGTAAAAGAAGTACAATATAAATATTAGGTATGTGAAAGTATTTTGTATGTTTCAATATGAGCAATTTGTATAATGCATCTATTAGAAATACATTCTGTCCAAGTACCTATATTTATTAGTCACTTAAAAGTAAACAACGCTACGCAACGCTAGCTTAGTCAATAGTACGCGGGTAGATTTTGCAGTTGTAGAAAATGCTTTAAATATATATACTTTTTTTTATTTTTACTTGTCTGGTTTGGCGCACGTGAAACAATTTTGTTTTAAATGATTAGCTATTGCTATTTTTACAAAAAATCATGCATCCAGCTTCTAAGTGTTTATTTCCTGAGATATAAATACAAAGTTTAAAAATGCAAAAACTACCGCAGAAAATACATGTTCAATTGTATTACAAACTCATGTTTTGATTTTTAGATAAATGGGCACTCATTTGAAGAAAGTTATTGCTTATATTTATGTTGCAATCTACAACTAAATTTTTTTTGTCATAATCTGATATATTTATATGTTTATAGAAATATTGATTACAAAATGTTAACAAGAAATACTTTATTTTTACCCAAACTGCTTTTTGTGAATATACTCATAAAGTTATTCAACTTGACTATGAAGAGGTTCAAGGTTTAAGTTGTTTATTTTATTTAAAAATTCTAATAATAAAGTTATAGTAAACAACCAATGAATATAATTGGTATACGTGATGAAAGAGCTTACAGTATAACCATCATTGCTAAAGTGTCGACTGAAACAAAATTTCAGTAAGTTTCCTGTCTTCTTTTTTAAGATTTTTATCTTCCCATCCCCAATAGGGTTCTGAAACAGTCTCCTCTAATTTCTCTTTTTTGTTATTTTCATGCACGCCGTACAACTGATGCGATCCATCGCCGGTTCTCTTTATCCTGTTTTGTAACATTGTATGAGAAACCGTTTTGAGATCATATGCCCAGCCAATCCATGCAAAACCATTTAAAAGAAAAGTGGTTAAATTGTAAAAAGTGCCAAGTTCAGCAGTTCTATAATCCCAGGGGAAAGTGTGATGATAGTTGTGCCAGCCTTCTCCACCTAAATATTTTATAAACAAGTAATGTGTAAAGTTGCCCCAAAATATTCAAATCAACAGACATATTTTCATTTGCTGTGGTTTACGTACTTGCAAAGAATGACACCAGTTTGTTCTCGGTTGAACAAATGTTCCTTAAAAAGAAATGCATTTTACAAAAAATACACAATTTAAAATAAAGATAACAAAACACGAACTCACTGATCAAACGGCTTATTTCCCCACATATGTGCAAAACTGTTTACTGAAAAGGTAACGTGAAGCATATAACACCATCTGGATTCGTTCCATACCCACAAATGTAGAAAAGACATTTCTGGGTACAATAGGTGACACAGAGTCATAGGAACCATATAGTGCATCAGGAGAAATAGTGGGTAGTAATACTTGCTTTGAAATCTAACAATGGGATCCGCTATTAAGTCCGAAAGGTCGATAGTTTTCAGTTTTTCCATTACTTGTTCATTTTTTGGCTGACAAAGATGAAGTATATGACTAAACCATAATCCACGTTTAGAGTTGTGAGGATCTGCATCCGTATCTGAATACTACACACAAAACAAAATAAAAGGGTAGAATAATATGTACATGTACTAATAAATTTAAAGAATTTCTGGGAAATTTTACCTTGTGGTGAACTCGATGCTCCTAAAAATTAAAAACAATATCTTATTCAATTGTTTTTTTTTACTAAATACGTCTTCAGGTTTAACAATAAATTAATGCTTTCTTACACTGCACCATTTAAAAAGCGGATATTGAAAACTTGCTGTTTGCGCCAACATCATCAAAATCCGTAGTGGAAGGTTTGCCTTAAAAGCTCTGTGGGTCCAGTGTCTGTAGTTTGAAAGATATAATTAACTTTAGTTGAAAGGAGTATACGCTAATTTTGTTTGGAGTTTGGACCTGCCTGTGTGCTCCAGCGGTAATTCCAAAAGCTGTCCAGTAAGCGTACAAAAGTCCTAAATTTTAGACAAAGGAAAAAATGAATATGGAGTTTAGTGTGGATAAAACACGTGCTTGTGTACACACATCGGTTTACAATTTAAAAATTATTACCCAATAACACCGTTGTCTTAGGAACGTGTCCGTAAGGTAACAGGTAGAAAACGTAATAAACAAAGGAAATATGGCAAAGGGAAAATGCAAGAATGTTCACGTGATGTTGCTCAAAGCCTGCCGGCTTATCAAACAATTTAAGTTCAGGCGGAAGCTCAGCTTGACGGACATAATCCGAAGTCTTTTGGTCTTTTCCCTTCATTTTTTTGAACAAGGTAACACTTGAAAAGATAGAAATTTTCAAACAAGTTACTACGAATAAAATTATGCTTCTACGATCACCAATGTTTCTTTCTTGGTTACCAGTATTGGTCTAGCATTAATTTATGAAAGTTCATCAGTTATATATTATTACAAGATTTTTTGTAAACAATGAATTGCCTTATTGAAGTCAATCTTTGAGCACAATATAATTCGTTTTCAATTTGAGTTTAGTTTGTGAAAACTTTTTGCAAATGCAAAAGAACAACCCGTGCGTACAAGTAGTATGTTACAAATTTTACAAAAAAGTCGATCTTCTCACTATTATAGTTGCGCAACACGTTGATTTTTTACATACACTGGAAATGTTGGTAATGAGCGCAAAGCAGGTTAAATACTCTCCGAACATTTTGTTTAAAAGACATAAAAACTACCTGATTATCAATCTTCTGTAGTGTGGCACGTGAAAAAATCCGGCTATTAATTTTTTTATGAAATAAATTACTTTACTATGTAAGCGTTTTCTCAGGCATTAGGCAAATATTGCGAAACTTTGTTCCAACCACATTCAGCTCAGCTCATTGCATATGACCATGGTTGAATTGTATTGCTCCGTCACCTTAAACTTGTAGAAAAACAATGCACTTGTTGTTTTCATCACATAAGCTGTCAATCTTGCTGTCGTTTGTAAAGTTCCAGCCTACATGGGAAGAAATAATTTCAATGTTCAGTCCAGTCAATGAATCTTGCAAAAAATATTAATCAATTCATATCATGCCTAGACTAATTACTTACTTAGCATTCGTTTTTTGTATCGAATTCGGATTTCCACGCAATGTACAATTTACCTTATAACACAACACTTTTACAGAAGTTCTGTAACACTGTAACAGAATTATAAAATTGATTTTGGTTGCAATAATCGAGTCTGATCTGATGCACATGTAAGACCTTGTTGTCTACAATCATTATAAAAAATCTTTCAAATTCACTAAAAACAAGACCACTGATTTGTACGTGCAATCAAATGACTACCCGGATTGCGTAACAACTTCGGCGTGAAAATTTTTTTAATGCTAGACAAGCTGCTTTAGATCGCGAAGGTGGTAATGTCTCTAAATAGTTAATTAGCGTACATAACATACATAGGTGTACATAAAGGTACATGATGTACATAAAAATCATCATACTACCAAGAGAAAGAAAATGGCAGATAAATATCTTACGGAGCAAATCACATCGACATCACGCGCGTTTTCCAGAGCAGTAAAAATGGTTGATTAATAAAGTTGTATAAAAGCAAAAAATGGTAACTTATATCTAATTGAAATTATTTTGCAACATTTTCTCCTTTTAATAACTTGATCATGTATTCTTTGTTAGTAATGTAGATGTAAGTTATATACTCTTTTCCGTCACCTTGAACTTTCAAGTTAGATGTTAAATGACGACAGAATTTTCATCTGTTATTTGTTAGCTTGCTGCTTATGCAGGAGATATTGCGTCTGTCCATATGTGTATGTCTGTCTATCTGTCTCTCTGTACACTTTACAGCATGTCCAAGAAGTAGGATGACAAAATGTATGCATTTATAATAACTTACAGAAGGGCAATTTCAAGCAGACAAAGTTATGCTTGGGTACACTAAACTTAGCAGATTTTTGTGATATATAAGTTTTTTTTTAAAAAACTGTACGATATTGCAGTAGCTTGATGTTGAATACAGCAATGTCGATTTTCATTTTTCCAGATTTTTCTTAAAACGATCATAATAAATCCTTTGCCTACTCTCTCTCGTAAAAGTAATTGCACAGTTATGGACAATGAAAGAGTTCCCAAAAGATGGGCATTCAAATGAGCTATGAAACTAACTTTGAAACTACGTACCAAGAAAAATAGGAGAAATTCAATTTTTAGCCATTTTTGAAAGAACACTAAAGGACTATGCAACCTAAGGACAAAAATTTTGACCTCCCAGTTTATTGCTGATTCTGATAGAGCTTTTACAGCTCTACAATTTTGCAATTTAAAGTATGTCATTATTTCTTAACGTTGTCGAGATATGAACCAGTTTGTAATTTTCGCTCCCATAAGGCCCCATAGTAAACATTCTTTTTTCAAAGTCGTAGCTACCCATCGCGCCCACTTTTGATTTTTGATGTTGATAGCAGTTTAGAAAGTACGTTAAATGAGGATGTTTTTTAGAAGTTACTGGAGTGGTCTCCTTGCAAACGTCGAAGTTGTGGTAGGTCAAACATGGAGGTGTTTTTTCGGAACAACTTTCTTCTAAATCGTTGTAGATTCCACTACACATCTCCAATTTCCAAAGTTAATAGCTATTTTAAAAGAGTAATTTCTACGGATTCTAGCGTAGAAAAAATCAGGACAAAACGTCATTATTTACAAAAGTTATTAAGCTCTAACTTTAGAGGGGCTGTTCGAGAACCCTCAAAAACAGCCCTATTTCAAGCCTACGTTTGACCCCCGGGCCCACCTTTGATTTTCGATTTTAATAGCAATTTTGAAAGCGCTTGACTAGGAGATAAAACTGAGAAAAAACTGGAGTGGTATCTTTCCAAAGTTACATACCTGGTCGTGTCAATATCAAAATACCTCTAATTATAGCCGATGGGTGATACTTTAGCACATTATGTCTGATAATTCGTAATTTTGGAAAGATACCACTCCAGTTTTTTCTCAGTTTTATCGCCTAGTCAAGCGCTTTCAAAATTGCTATTAAAATCGAAAATCAAAGGTGGGCCCGGGGGTCAAACGTAGGCTTGAAATTGGGCTGTTTTTGAGGGTTCTCGAACAGCCCCTCCAAAGTTAGAGCTTAATAACTTTTGTAAATAATGACGTTTTGTCCTGATTTTTTCTACGTTAGAATCCGTAGAAATTACTCTTCTAAAATAGCTATTAACTTTGGAAATTGGAGGTGTGTAGTGGAATCTACAACGATTTAGAAGAAAGTTGTTCCGAAAAAACACCTCCATGTTTGACCTACCACAACTTCGACGTTTGCAAGGAGACCACTCCAGTAACTTCTAAAAAACATCCTTATTTAACGCTCTTTCTAAACTGCTATCAACATCAAAAATCAAAAGTGGGCGCGATGGGTAGCTACGACTTTGAAAAAAGAATGTTTACTATGGGGCCTTATGGGAGCGAAAATTACAAACTGGTTCATATCTCGACAACGTTAAGAAATAATGACATACTTTAAATTGCAAAATTGTAGAGCTTTAAAAGCTCTATCGGAATCAGCAATAAACTGGGAGGTCAAAATTTTTGCCCTTAGGTTGCATAGTCCTTTTAAAAAAAAGTTCTTCCAAATGTTTGAAGTGGTCAAACTTAGCATACAAGCTATAATATTATATTTGTCTATGCATTGTTTGTAGCCCATTTTCTTAGCTTCCAGACTGTGCAAAGCAAGGTAATTGTTGTGATTGCATTGTAGAAAAAATCCCACCAATAAGCAAAAGCTCGTAATTTAAGATCACTTGATCAAAAATCGTCTGTGCACAAAAATGCAAGGAAAATGAAACCAATGTTCTGGTCTGAGACTGTAGAGAAATGAATTGTGAATACATTGTAGAAATCGATTTGCAGCCATAAGTTACTTGGAAGCCGCAATATAATAATTAGTACACGCAGTACACAAAAATTTTAGTACCGGGAAATTTCGTAGATGGCGTCACTTAATTTAAAATGGCATCATGGGAAAACGGAAGGTCACTGGATCAAGACATTTTTTACACTTATACTCAAAGGATAGCTTAATCATAATGTACTAGGATTGTTTGTTAAAAATGTGTTTGTGAATTTTTATAGGCAATTGAATTTTGTCATCCTACTTCTTGGACATGCTGTATTTTTAAACCTGCAAAAATGGACAATAAACCCATGAAATTCCTTAATTTAAGCCTTTTTATTGCTTACTTTATTTTATATTGAACTTTCATACAAGTTTGGCAAAGAACTTGTTATTTTCTTCATACATTCATTGTCTTTAGCAGAAAAAATTTTATTTTTTTATAAGTGCTTATTATAATATAATATAAACTTATATAGCATTATAAGGTAAATTACTCGCATCGTCAGTGCTTACCGTCATATCCTGAATTACTTAGAACTAACAAGTGAACAAGTGAGAACAATGTGGTTGGTTATAATGCAACATTTCTCCAAGCGTAATCGAATCTTGCGTAGCCTACCTTGAAAATCAACTTACAACGACACGCTAACGTAGTCAACAGTACATGGATATATTTTGCAGTTTTAGAAATTGCTTTAAATATATACAGTTTATTTTCAACTGCAAAACGAACCGTAGCTATCAGATGCCCTATTAAAAGTGTGCTAAAAATCACAACAATATTTCCTGTCATGTTGGGTTTTTCCAGCAGTGTTGCCTTGTGTGTTGTCGAGTTTCCCGACATTGCGCTTTTGTTTTTATAGTCTGACGAATGGATTTGACTACTCTTTCCAGAACTTCGTTTACTTTTGGCGTAATATTTTGTCACAAGTGTATACCACCAGTCCCATATACCGGACGCTTTCATTCCTTCAATTCTGCGTAAAAATTTATCATCTGGAAACCAACCAGCTTTCAAGGAAATGCCAATCATTTTGTCTACTGACATATCTAGAGCCGTATATACGTCTTCTTTGCCACTCGTTCTAAGCTTTGTAGCAAGATCCTGTGCAATTATTTCAGTAGTTATTATTCCAACCTTCTTACAGTCTTGTAGAATTTTTAAAGCTTGGATATTTTGTAAGCTTTGATGCACTTCATAAACGCTTCCATTATTTTGCAAACGGACCAACTGTTTCATGGCGTCGTTTGTAGGTAGTAGTATCTTGGTTTTGTTAATTATTTTCTGATAAAATTGAGATTTGTAAAGCTCCTTGCCAAGAATGTCAAATATGGTTGATGTAAATGTGAGCATAAGAGGCACTGATGATATATTCCTTGGACAAAAATTAATCACACTGAGAAATCCTATCCATTCAATTGCATTCCACCAACATGTTTTGAAATTTTTATACATTAAATATTGTAAATCAACGTCATACTCACGAACTTCATATAATTTTGCTGTTGTGTACAACGTAAATTGATTTAAAATCAACTCAGACACGTTTTTGTAGGGAACAGGCTTTAGGTTCAATATAAGTTTGTACACATTATCGTTTTTATATGCATTACTTAATACGAGTACCGCTAACATAATTGATGATGACAATACTCTAAAGCTATACTTTTTGTTTAAAACTGCACTTTCGAAAGAGTTTCCCTGTTCCAAAAATGCCATAAGAATTCCTAGCAAAACTCTAATATCATTTACTGGAACCATTTGTTTGTAGCACCCTTTTACAAAATAAGTTATAAAAATTCCTGTAAATATACATAACAGCCAAGTGTACTGATCAAAAACAGAAACCAGTATTCTAAAGTTAAACGACGATAGTTTGGACCTTCCACAGCTAACCCATTGTATTTTGTTCATGGGCGAGCTTAGGAATATAGGAAAGTACTCAGAAATTTGACTACGATTTACAAGAACTGGATAAATATGTACTTGCAGCGCTATTTGAGCAGTTTGATCAACAGTTATATTACCAAGTATATACTGAAGGGTCTGCGCGTAGCCCAAAAGAAACATATCTTCCGATGACATATCCTTTAAACCTAAATGTAAATTGGTTATCGACTTATACTCCGGCTTTAACTGTCTCGTTACAGTTTGAAATATATTGTTATGTGGAAGTTTATAATTGGATTTATAATTTACCAGATTCTTGTTGTCAGATAGCATAATGGAAAGTCTATCTTCATTGGGGCCACCTTGCAACCGAGAAATCTTTACCAGATTGATTAATTTCACACTATTAATCGAATAAACACTTATTTTCCCCTTTTTGCCGTAATCTATGTTTAATACAAACATATTGGGAACCATTCCAACAGAATTCCTAAAATTGTTTTTATATTTCTTGATCATCGTAGCAAGCATTGCAAACTTTCTTGATAAAGTAGCATACATTCGGTAATGATTAAAACACGAGCCATATCCAAGTAACATTTGTTGCGCCCAGCGTTCCAAAATGTTTTCAGTCTCTTTCCAAAATCTTGCTTGACGTTCTTCAAGAACAACAACTTGATACTCTCTAACCCCCGAACCGGGTAATATTCTTGATGCTAGTTCATACATTTCAGGGCTTGGATAAGGTTTTGCCCAAAATATGGGTAAATGAATGTTGATTGTGCCAAACTGCCTGTACCCAAAATAATATGTTACATCTAACCTTGGAAATAAGTCGAAGTGAGCTTCGCAATTCTGCGGTCGGGCATTCACGGAAAACTGGTAAAAGTCAATAGATGAGCAAATTCCAACTACACTTTCTTTCGGATCTTTGTGATACGGTAGGTGAAGTTTTGTTGAAGAGCAAGTCCTATGTTGAGTTAAATTTACTCCGTTCAAGGTCATCTGGCCAAGGTCTAGCGCTACATTTAAAGAGTCATATGTCTTATTATATCGCCGAATCTTTTTTTTCTTCACAACATTAAGGAATTCGGTTAAAACTATAGGATATTCTGGCGGATCAAATTCCAGTTTTCTGTTAGCATTAGAACTAGAGACCGAAACATGAATTAGACAAGAGCTGAAAGGAGCTAGTATTGTATTTAAATTCTGAAGACTGTCTGGTGTCTCTGTAATTTTCAAGTCCCTTGGTGTTTCAATGTTCCAAGAAATAGGATACCATTTTGTGGCACTTGTTGCATTAATTTTCTTAAAGCAGTATATATGAGACCCTTTTGATCTTACAGTAGCGGCGGTATTATTACAAACATGTAGTTTCAAAGGTTTATAGTATATTTTAGAAGCTGTAACAATGAAACTGTTAACTATTAGAGAAGAAATTAAAACATAATGGCTAAGCAAACACTTGCGTTTGCTTATTTTAACAGAATCCATTATCTTAAATCCGGTTACCATTTTGCACAACTGCTATACTATACAGCAAAGTGTATTGTGAATAGTGCTTAATTATATATACCTCCACGTGTAAATTATTGCTGTAAAATTTTAACAAAACACTTTACTTGTTTTTAAGAAGATTATCTTGCTTATCGCGCTTCCGCCTTTAACGGTAAACATTTGCCTTGATTAGTATCTTATTTTTCTAGTACTTTCTTAACTTAAAAGATGTTAAGTTCACATGGCAATATACTTAAGAAAAGAAACTTGATTCTATAGCCAGAATTACTGTATTCGGCGTACTGTATTTGTCATGTCTAGAGAAATAATTTTCTTGTATCCCAGACAGATTTGCTGCAAATCCAGCACAACAGGCGGATAATTAGATTTTATCGAAGCCTTCAGAATACCTAACATACATTACTTTATAGCAAGGTAGCTATCTTAAGCAATGCCTATTATCCTAACTTTTTGCTGACTTTCAATGAAAAAAAAACAGTACGCAAAAACCGATGAAATTACGGTACAGGGAAATTATTTAAGTTTTACGTTGTAACAAGGCATATAGAATATTGAGGCAGAAGAGTAAGAAGACAAATCTAAATAATATGTCGCAAATGCAAATACGTCGTTCCACAAAACCAATACACTAAACAAAGTTCTAGTTATATTTTAGTATTTTAGTTCTAGTATTATCAAAGCTTTATAAAAGCTAGTTCATTACAAACCAACTCAGTGTCTCTTTAAAACTGTCGCCTTCTATTGTATTATACTTGGAGGCTAACTTAATATAATATAACCTTTTCCAATAATTATTGATGTGAACTACCCAAGTCTATTCTCTGACAAAAGTAGTTCCATAAAAACAAAAAGGCTAAGGCTACGCCAACTCCCGACAGCCGTATTTCGAAGTTACAAAAAACAAAACTATTTGTGCCTTGGCCGATACCTAGTGTCAATCTAATAGTAACACAAAAAATTTCAAGTTAAATTAATCTAACGTAAGGAAGTTATGGGCGTTTAAAGTTTAAATGTGTTTGAACATTTAGCGGTGTAAAAATGCAATTACGATGAATTAAAAAGTTTGGCTATTCTGGATTAATCATTTACAAGTAGAGGAACAATTTGTGACAATAAAAACATCAAAAATTTAATTATTTTTTTAATTGCCCTGTTAACTTTAACTGCAATTATCTTTTTTGCGCCACCAATGCTAAAGCAAATGTAAACGTTATTTGAACCAGCGCCTTCATAAGTTCCAAAAACCGTTGTAAACAGGTTTAGCATTGGTGGCGCAAAAAAGATAATTGCAGTTAAAGTTAACAGGGCAATTAAATAAAATAATTAACTTTTTGATGTTTTTATTGTCACAAGTTGTTCCTCTACTTGTAAATGGTTAATCCAGAATAGCCAAATTTTTAAATTCATCGATATTGCATTTTGACGCAAATAAACATACGGACATGTTCATGAAATACGAATATGATGACTTCGTTTTTTGTCGGGAGTTGGCGTAGTCTCCACCAAAGCTTTTTGTAAATTAGCTTTATGACTATCGCTTAGATTAAAAATTTGAATATGTGGCGTGCTAATGATGAAGAAAAACTAATATGCGAAGTGCTCCAATTTTTATATCAGCTTTGTATGCTCAAAGAGTAGTAGAAGAGTAGACATGATGCAGGAAAACAGTGCAAATCCAAACCCTGGTTGTCAGCCAATCGCGGCTTCTGACGTATCCCCGTCTGCCAATCAAGTTGGCGGTTCGGATACCCCAATCTCTGCTATTGGTCAGATTGGATCAGCTGTTTAATATTTTTTGGTATTTTTTCCCTGCTTAGTGTCTACTCTCTATATATGCAACCATTCTCTTTGTTGTATGCTTCGTGATACCAAAGTCATTATTGGTTAACAACATAATAGAATCTTTAATACGACTGACTAGCTAGTCCAATAACTAAAAATACAGAAAACTGTCAACAATTTGCGCCAGTAAGTTTTGCTGAACCAAGTAGTTGGTAGTTTAGTATTTTCATATTTAACTAAACAATTCCCTCATATATCTTTCCACCTGCTAATTGATAAATTTATCTGTTTAGTATCTTATTTGCATTTAACACTAATATTTCCTTGAAACTATTGATTAAAACTACCCGAGAAACATCTTGCAACACCCACTTGCTTATATATAATTCAGACAATATTATAATTAAATATTTTGTAAAATAATATTCTAGTCGACAAATAATTCAAAGGGTTTCTCATTTAGATAAAATTAGAGTAAATAAACCATATAAACTTTTTAAGATGCAAAAAAGTCTTTCCAGATCAATTAAATTGTGTTAACAATATGATAGAATATTTCTAGTTTTAATTAATGACTAGAAACGTGTTTATCTTAAGCATTAAATTTCTTGCTGCCTCAGATACATTTATATTTTTAATTAATCACAGATAAGAAACATAAAGGGAAATCATTTAGCTTTACATAACCCTTGTGTATGCTATGATAACTCTAGCTTGAACCACTGCTTGGCAAATTGTGTACGCTTGAGCAATCCCTTGGTTGGGCTATATAATCGTTTATACATTTCTGTTCAAACTTCCATGCATTGCATCAAAAATTGCTTATCATAATCCTTATAATCTATGTTGACATGAGTCGAACGAGCAATGGTAAATATATATATAAATGCTTAAATCGCATTCTCATTTTTCTATGTAGACCAGTTATGATTGTATGTAGCGTTGCTTTATCTGACTAACAAACCGCATAAAAATTTGCAAATCATAAATCAAATGATTTATGATTTTTATGCAATCACAAAACTAGTCATATCTTACATTTTGTTAAATCAAATTAAGCAAGTTTTATTGAAGTCAATCGAATATTATAGTTTATACAGAATTTAAGAAGAATTTATTACAGAATATCAATCAAAATTTTTCAAGAAAAAATCTTTTATTCCAAAGGTCCAAGTGTAACATGGTAGCGTCCACTTGAGCTACACAAATGAATAGTTGAATTTATAAAATATAATCCATATTACAATAACATGTCATTCAAAGAATTAATAGTTGATACGTCATTTACCTTGTGCTCATGTTGGGTCCAACGTTAATTCCATTGGCGCAGGTGTATTCACAAGTGGTGCAAGTGCATGCAGCATCTCCGTTGCAAGGGCATGCGTTCACTGAACCAAAGGCATGGTTGAAAAATTTCCAGGAATAAGAGTGACTGCAATAACCTACCGAATTAATCCCAAAGTATTTAAATATCCGGCTTTGTACCAAGTAAGGTTTTAATAGTCTAGTAGCATTGCCACATACCAGCAAATCCAGACTTGTCAGCTTCTTCACAACCAGGTTGATCCTTTCCTCCGTTAACATACACGTTCACATCTCCAGTATCGTGGTCACTGCAAAATTGAAATAAAGTTAGCATAGGATCGGAATGTTGTCCGTTGTCATATAGTTTAGCATGCTTTACCTGATGCCAAGTGTTCCCCTGTTGGTATGGTAAACATCAACAAAACCAGCATCTCCTTTATGCAGCCTCTTGTCCTTATCTACTTGAAGGGAGAAAAATGGGCCGGCAGGGTCAAGTCCTACAATGCGTCCAACTTCTCCTCCGTAATTGCTTTTGACAAAAGTTCCAGCAGCTCCAGCAACTATTTTACAAAACATACCAGTTTGTTTTAAAATGCTAGAAATAAACATCAAATTTTGTAGCTTGTATTTAAATTTTAAATCTTACTATGAGCTCCAAGACTGTGTCCTACAATGGTTACATCCCTAAACTGAATATTTTTGTTAACACGCAAAAAGTCAAGAAAGTCAGCAACGCGCTGTCCAACTGGTCCTACATTTCCTAACACGGTAATGTAAGCATTGGCAGTAGCCAAAGCGTTTCCAAGAGTAAGTCCAGAACCAGAGAGACGTCCCCAGTCAAGAACGATTACGTTTTCGTTACCGCGATTAAGGTAGGCTAAACATATTATAAAAATGACAGTATATAGCTATACATAGATATATGAATCTATCAATATACTAAAATAAAGAAATAATTACATTCGGTGGTGATCAGGGACATAGGACTAGTGGAATCTGAAAGAAAACCGTCAACGATGACAATAGTCTTTGTGGCAGATCTTATGTTTGACGATTCCAAAGAGTTCCTGTTGTTGTACGCGATTTCAACTTTCTGGCTAGCTGATCTACAATTCCCGAAAATAAAATATTTATAGAAAATTTAAAATATAAACTATTGTAAAGGCAATTTCAAAACTTACGGAAAGTAGTAGTATTTCAAGTCATCCACATTTTTAGAAATGCTTGCTTGGGTGGTTGGTGAGCTGGTACTAAACCCGCAGAGCAGGCTCAAAACCAAAATTCCCGTTGGTCGAATCATTTTGAAAAATTACAATGTTTGGATAAATCTATCAAAGTTTTGCAAGAAACGTTTGCTAGATCAAACCGAAACACTGGGTGGCGACTGATGATCGTTTTGGAAAATCCGATGGTCTTATATATTGGAGGAATAATTTAGTATTTAACATCGTAGTTTGACGCAATAACTTTGCCTAAGCGCGCGTGCAAACTTGTGATTTATGACTTGAGACCAACATAAATCTTGTCCGATGATTTGTTTGTTTCTGTGATTTATGATTACACGGAAGGGAGCACAGGGAACAATAATAACAACTTTTCATTTTATCACGAGACCAAATACCTTTACCGTGAAATCATTTTAACCTTTATATTCTTATGCAACCTGCACATGATTAATGAAAATCTGGTTATCGCACGATAATCCGTGTATGGCTAGCAATTAGGACGTGCAATACGCAGTATTTAAAGAAAGCATTTAAGATTAAGTTTAAATACCTTAATATATTCATTTTAAACATTTTTATTGCATTTTACATTGTAGACAATGCTCTTGATTTGATTTACAATATCAAGCATCATAAATAGTACTTATACCATGACCAACAAGTTACCTAATAGTTACTGCTTTGTCCACAGGCAAACAGGTTGCATAAGCAATCAAAAGTTGAGTCATTGCGGGTTAAATTATGTGGATTAAGAGTCCGAGTAAACACGCGGATAAAATTTATACTGCGTCATTTAGTGAACAAAGTACAGACACACACGTTCAAAGTGCATTGCAGTACACGTAGATTTATTCTAGTTGTCATCTTTGTTAAAAATACTTAAGCTATATTACAGTTTCTAAATACTATCATTGTTACTTTAGTTCTCTTTTCTAATTTGTTCGAAAATAAAATTCAAGTAAAAGTAGCTACTGTGTTGTCTGTGGGGTTTCAAGTTTTTTTTTCTACTAGCAGATTATAAGCAGTTATTGAGTTATTCACTCCAAAAACATAAGTACCAACCGGTAATACAAAACACCAAAACAAGCTATAAGGTACAACGCTGTTCCAACAAAGATTATCAAACCAACAACAATCTGTATGATGCAGGCATAACCCAACGTTGATCTTAACGGTAACGGCGTAGGTACTTGTACACTTGCAGACACTTTTACCCATCTAGTACCATCCTGTATTCCTTTAACATGCAAAATCATTTTCTGATTTCTCACAACAATTCCCATTTCATCTATTTGTGTAAATAACTTATTTAATAGAACTGAGCGAGGTCCCCAAGTAATATAACCTGAGCGCATAGCTGGCAACACATTTTCTGAAATTTGCATTGATCCACACAAATACTTGTTTGATACCACTGCTGAATTAGCCAGTGCTAAAATGTTGGAAAGGGAAGCGCCAGAAGTGTATCCTACGCCATATCTATTGCCAACACCTAAAAGTTTATTGTAGGTCATTTTCTTGAGCATAACATCTAAAGACATTTTATCTGTAAAACCAAATTCCTTAGAAACCATTTGGTTAATAAAGGAATCTACTCCAAAACCTTGGCTAAGTGACTGTTGTAAATATACGGGAGTTGAGACAACTAAAGTTTTTAAAATATCTGAACGTGTTACCTGAAACTGAAAGCCTTTTAGAGCAAAATCCTTTAAAGACTTTGGCAACTCAATGAACAAACATGATGTTGATATTGAAGCACTATATACGCACGACAGGATTACGGCGCACGGTAAATACAAAACGATAAACAATCGTTTGTGCTTATAGGCTAAACCCTTTCCAATAATAATCCAAAACAAATCCAGTGATTTAAAACAGTTTTGATAAAGGATTCCATATATGCACACAATCACAAAGATAGATAGCCAATTGTCTATCTGAAAGGTGGAAAAGCTGCCTATAAACGTTTTCGAGTCTCCAAGTTGTGTACAGTAGATTACAAAAGTTTTGATTTGAGCCACTAGTTTCAACTTGCTGCTTTTGTGCACTGGTAAATTAGAATGGAGAATGGGTAACCAGTAGACATTTTGATATGCTTCAGAATTTTCAAAGTCTTCAAAGTCGTTGCTATTTGTTGTAAATGAAATGTTTAGTATATTTGAAATAATTCGCATTGCAATAAAATAGCCTGAACCACATGTAGGTATTTGAGAATAAAACTGGTGTCGATTTTCAGAAACGCAAGATGTTTCTTCAAAAGCGCCATCTCTTATACTAAATGAATCAAATAATGTTGGACGCCATAAGGCAAGTAACGCGGATTGAGAAATGTGTATGTCCACAACTGTCAATTTGTAGATTTGAAACATTGCAGTAGTGGCAATTTCGCATTTATGACAGTAGGAAATGAGTTGATTAGTTAATTTTGAAAACACAAAGAATGAAATTCCTCGTAGTAAAAATTTGGAAAAGTCTTCAGTTCCCTCTAGTGCTGAAATCTCAAGTTTTACAAATATTGAAGACTCTGAGTTAATATAGCCGCTAGCTTCAATTGCTATAAGAGTTGTATTTACGCTTTCAGTCTCCAATAATATCAAACTGCATTTGTTTTCTCCTAGACGATTGAGAAATGGAAATATAATATTTTCAGATTGATTGTTCCTTAGAGCTAAAATGTACGAAAGGTGTACTTGTGTCCATATGTTTGTATGGTTACGTGCTAATATTAAAGAAAATATTTCAAAGAAACCGTATTCAACGTATATTTCCTGTTTCTCTCTAATTATGTGTGTATTACAAAAGCTTTCAGAAACAACTCCTGTGGTTACGTAATCTAAATCTAAAATTATTGAAACTTGAAGTATTAAACACGTCCAAGTTTTCCCACTGTTATATGATTCAAACCACATTTTGCTTTTGTAAATGGTTCAAATGAAACTATTCTGTGATGACATCAAAGAAATTATTGATTTTTGGTCAGCATTTCAATTACAGAAACGGTTTCGCACGTACCCAATTTTTGTACGGCCCTTTTCTTTGTGTTTCATAAGAACGTAATTATTTTGCGAATATAACCTCAGATTATATATCTCAAATTTCGTTAACGAACTTGTTATGCAAACCTGTTTAAGCATTTTGTCATTGTGTTCAATTATGATTACATGTACCATTGTTAGTCAAAGTCGAAGCCGATAGTCTATCATAGTTTCATATACTAATAGAATTTATTTTATAATCATATATAAGTTTATATCCAACAATCTTTATATAACTGAATCAATAGAAATCTTACAACAAAAATATTGTAAGTGTTCTAGTATTTAAAATATACTATGCGACAGACAATACGACATCAACAGTAGATGATCAACTTATATTTAATTTATAAGTACAAACAGTTTAATGTAGTTTTTAGCAAATTGACAAGCTAACCGATTACACAACATAGGAATAAGCACTAGTAGTACTCAGAGTCAAAGTTGTAAGTGCGCAATTCGGGATGAGTGTAATTAGAAATAAATTCCAGGTAACTCTTGTCCCGACAACATTTCCAGTATTCATGTTTCCGATTTGGAAAGTAGTTCCGATGTATCTTCACATTCTGAATCCGGCGAGTAAGTACATCTTCAGATTTATCAGATAGCTAAAATTTGAATAAACAGGAAGTTCTGTTGTTAAACTATTTAATTTAATACTTCAATCTGCAATCAACATTTTAGAAATTTTAGGGCAGTATTGCAGTTGTCAAAATGAAACTTACCTCTTGAGAAACACAAATTTGCAGATCAGTAAGCTCCTTCATTTTCAGAAATCCCTTTCTAGCTGACTCATCGCTCAGAGAGCTTTCGTGACATTTAGAGTTATACTGAAAGCTGGTCAAATCTGAAAATTAAACATGTTTTTTAGTAAAGCAGCAACATCATTTGACAACGTAATCATTAAACTCAAGTGAAAGTAAAACTTACACTTAAAATCAGCCACTCCTTTCTTGGACACACTTCCAATGACATCTTCATCCACAACCTCAGATCCAAACAAGCAATGTAACTTCTCCAATTTTGGCCAGACTTCACACACAAATGGCAAAGTGCTGCTGTCCAACACGCTTTTAAATATCTTCAGGTTTGGCATCCATTCCCCCAAAGCTCGCAAGCTTTCAGATGAAACTTTATAATTAAATTGTAAATATTCCAGTTTCTGAAGCACAACTCCTGCCAAATTTCCCGAAGCCTTACTAGCCTCCACCTTATCCCCAACTGGAATGTAAGCATGTTGTGTCAATATCTCAAGTGATCCATCCGGCACCAATTTCATCATTTCATCCTTCTTCTCAAAACCATACAGATCAATATGAAGTAGCGTCAAGTTTGGCAAAAATCTTAGAAAATCCAAGTTATCCATACAATTTCCCCAAATAAACAATTTACTAAGCACCGGCATGGTATATCGTATAGCCCAGTCTCCTCCAAACTGTGGTGGAACCCAGCAAAATGTCTCCAAGGCTTTTAAAGTCTCCCGATGATTCTCAATCATATTGCGTCCAAATTCCTCTTCTTTGCCATTATCCCATGAGTAACTCATGTTGACTGACAAGTGCTCCAGACAAGGAAACTTGATCCTTTGAAAAGTCGGTCTTGTTTCACGGTGGACAGCGCAGTTCATCATGTCCAGGTGTGTGACCTTGGAATTTTGCACAGGATTTTGTTCAGGGATGGCAGGATGATTGGGAAACACCAGCTTAGGAAATTCAAGCAGCGGTAGAACACATTCAAGACGTACTTTCTAAAGAAAACGGAAGAATTGTAAAATATTTTAAGCTCATAATTAGGCAAAAAATTGTACAAACTTTTACTTTTTAAAGCTAGTTTACCTGCAAATTTGGAAAGCAGGAGAAATGATATCCAAAGGTCCCTTTACAAGTTAATGAAACCACACTTGAATGATACTCCTCCCGGTCTTCCCTCGGCACTAACAGTTTCGAAGTTCTCCATTCGCTCAAAAACAAACCATCTTCAAATGTGACATGTGCCAAATTCGGAGTTTTCTTAATCAGAAACTGCAACAACTCCGAGATTTCATCATCATCACTATGTCCACTAAAGCCGAAATGTTTCAAAATCAGGGATTTCATCCAAGGGCCCACAGTGCTCCAAAACAGGCTGGCTGTCAAAGTGCTCTCGCAAAATGCCAAGTTAACTGATTGAAACTGCAGCTTGTAGTTCAGATAAGGTTTTTCCGTCAGTTTATAGATTGGTGAAATGTTGGGATTCTGACAGAGGATAAGAAATTCAGATGCCGGAAGTTTTTTGGAATATGGGTGACTTCGGAAGAATTGAGCCTCTTCAGCAAAGTCCAAAACGGCCAAGTTGCTTCTCCATCGGGACAGGGTTTCAGAATGCCACAATTTGCAAACTTGACGAATGTTCTTCCAATCTTGGAATGTGGCAGAAGATTCCAAAAAGTCGAAGATAATCTTCAGAATCTGTAATTAAATTAAAGTCAATCAATCATTTAAAAATCTAACCGATTTCCCAAAGTACAGCTTTGCAAAAATAATTAACTTACCACTTGATTTTGAAGAGGATGTTCCTCCAAATTAACCACTGGATTACGTGACGCCATTGTTCCCCGACAGCTAAAGGTTATCAAAATCACTATTTTAATCAATGAAGTTTATCAAAAGCACGGTTTTAACCAAACAAGCTTATCAAATTGATTGTCTTGAAGTGAACTTCAGAGAAATGCAAAAATGATGTGCAGCTGCCGTGTTGTTTGTGGCTGGCTTGATGTTTTCAGTAGCGTAAACATGTGTTGCCGGCACTATACCATAAAATATTATATGGTATGGCGTAAACGTAAGACACGAACAGCTCAAGTCTTGACTGGCCTATATGAATGATTTTTTTGCAAGTCAATGGTTACGTATTTGTGATAATGGTTAGGTTAGTTAAAAAATACGAAACAAAATTTCAGGCATTAAACAAGTCAAGCCAAAATCGCCAAAAATCCTTAAAATCTAACCCCAAGTAAAAATCGCCATCAATCCTGAAAAATCCAAACCCCAATTGGAAATCGCTAGAAAATTTCAAAAATTTTAATTCTAAGGAAATTCCAGTCAGAACTGCCGAAGAATCTTAACAAATTCAAACAAAATTGAAAATCGCCAAGAATCCACAGAAATCCAAGCCAAAGCAAAAGCATAGCTTTATGTAAAATGTTGGTAAGCATAATATCCCCCAAAATCAAATATTATGGTGCCTCTCCTACTAATATGCAACTAATATGAAATAAAAATAGAATCAGGAGATCCTAAACAAAATTTTGTATGCGTGTCAGCTTCATGCAAACTTACTAAATATTGCTTCATATTTTGCTCCATTACTGACCTGGTTCAGATTATTTATTTTAAAGTTTGGACAAGTCATCTCAGTCAGTAAAATTTAAAATTCAAAAAAAGTCAACTGGTTAGGAAAATCTGATCTCCAACTAACAACTATAAAAGTAAAAATAAAACGTTTGAACCTAATTTTAATACTGATTGATATATTCAGCAGCTATTAATCATTTAGGTATTTGTCTGCAGGTTTAGTTCCTGAAAGGAACTTCCTTTCTAAAAAGGAATTATTGATTTTGGTCAGTGTGTCCATTACAGAAATGTTTTTGCATGATTTTTTCAGTCTTTCTTTTTGTGGTTTACATTTAAAAAGAAATGGCATTAAATGATAAATACAAAAAGCCAAGCATATTTAAGGAAACTACATTTGTCATTTTGTTGAATAATTAAAGTTTATTAATGCATTTAAAACACATTCTCCATATTTCTATCTTTAAACGAAATATGTTACACTATTCAAACAGTAAACCTAAATCATCTCATTTACAACATCCATATTACACTCATAAATTATTTCGTGGTCACAATCGGATAACAAACAGGTTCTGTCGCTCTGGCTACTGGACGCTTATACTGGTAACTGGAAATATATTCCAAGAACTCTTTGTCCCGACAACATTTCCAGTCCATGTGGTTCTCATTTTCAGAATAGTTCCGGTGTATTTTCACATTTTGAATCCGACCAGTAAGTGCATCTTCCGATTCCCGAGAAAACTAAAAATTGAACAAAAAGGGTATTTTGCGGAACATTTTATTTTATAATAAATCTCAGTCGAAGCTACTATATTTCCATCTTGGGGTAAAATGAAACTTACGTCTTTAGAGACACAAATTTGCAAATCGGTAAGCTCATTCATTTTCAGAAATCCTCCTCTAACTGCCTTGTCGCTCAGAGAGCTTTTGTAACATGCGCAGCCATAGTAAAAGCTTCTCAAATCTAAAAATTACAACAAAGCTTACGTAATGACAACTTTCATTTATTGAAAGAAAAGTAAAGTTAACTTACATTTCATGTCAATCAATCCTTTTTTAGACTTTCCATCTTCGAAATCCCCAATTCCCGTCACATCTTCATCCAGAATCTTAGATCCAAACAGGCAATTCAACTCTTCCAATTTTGGCCATAGTTCACACACAATTGGCAAAGTGCTGCTGTCCAACACACCTTTGAAAATCCTGAGATTCGGCATCCATTCTCCCAAAGCACGCACACTTTCTGAAGAAACTTTATAATTAAGTGTAAAATATTCTAATTTTTGAAGCACAACTCCTGCCAAATTTCCCGATAGCAGACTAGCCTCCACCGTATCCTCAGCAGGAAGATAAATGCGTTCTTTTATCATCACCAGACCGTCTCAAAAGCACAATTTGCACAAAAAGCATAATGCTATTGTGGGATATGGGTTGCCACTAAATAATGATGCTGTTTGCTAACAAAACCTATTTCCGAAATTTTTGTCGATTTTAAAAAGCATAAAACGCACAAAACGCATAATTTAGCCTCGTGAGCATAATTCCATCGGAGAGGGCATAATTCGCATAATTACGCAATTTTTTCCTAATTTTACCCGAAAATTTCTGTTTTCTGTACGTAGTTTCCCCAAAAAATATGAAAATTCCCAAAGAGTTTCCAAATCCCAAAATATTTTAGCTTAAAAACTATGAATTTCTCGCAGAGCAGCAGGAACTGTGTTCGTCCTGATCTTGTTCGAGTGCATTGCAACTATTTATGGCGTTCATTCCACTCAGCGTTTGTGCTGAAAGCAGTAAAATTACCACTATAGAACCATGTTCCTCAATTCGCAGCATCAAATTAAGACATTGTTGAACTACAGGGAATTATTAATCTAACTTTACGTTAGTCAAACTAAGCAAAGAATGGATCTAAAATTTCCAAGGTTTAACTTTATCCAAATTTTACAGCAAAATTGCTCTCTCCAATGTACGTCCTGTTTATTCATTAGTTGGACTAACACACTAACAGAAGGATAATCTATTAGATGGAAAATTCAGTATTTTTACAGCTTAAACCGAGCTTTAAAACATCCAACGTAGTTATTTAATATATTTTGTATGTAATTTTTGGTTTCTGGAACCCTTGGACGTAAATTTTAGTAAACGCATAAAAAGCATAATTTTCGAATTCCCAGCGCACAATTTTTGTGCAAAAAAACGCATAATTTGAGACGGTCTGATCATCACAGATGCCCCATTTTCCACCAATTTCTTCATTTCCTCCTTCTTCTCCAAACCATACAGATCAATATGAAGCAATGTCAAGTTTGGCATAAACCTTAGAAAATCCAAGTTATCCATACAATTTCCCCAAATGAACAGTTTACTAAGCACCGGCATAGGATCACTTATAGGCTATAAGTTATAGCCCAGTCTCCAAACCTAGGTGGAATCCAACAAAATGTCTTTAAAACTTTCAAAGTCTCCCGATTATTAGCCATCATAATGCGTCCAAATTCACTGTCTCTGTTATCATTTCTTTCTGAAATATTGATCCCGTGGATAATTCATGTTGAGTGACAACTGTTCCAGAGAAGGAAACTTAATGTTATGGAATCTTCTTATCATAGGCTTGTAGCCAACAATGCAGTTTATCATGTCAAGATGTGTGACCTTAGAATTTTGAACTGGATTTTGGTCACTGATTGTAGGAAAATGGGGGAAGATCAGATCATTAAACTCGATCGGTTGGAGACAGTGAAGACGTACTTTCTGCAGAAAAAATGTAAAGTAGGTTAACAGGTTTGGTAAGATTTTAAGTAAAATTTAAAGTCTATTTTACCTGCAAATTGGGAAAGCAGTTAAAATGCCACCCCAAAAAGTGTTTGTACGTTAAGTTCACCACTTTTGGATGGATCTTCCGGCTACTATCCGGCTCAACTAGCAAAATTCCGTTCATGTACAAATTGTCAAACGTCACATTTTCCAAATTCGGAGCCTTCTCAATCAGAAACTCCAACAATTTAGAGTCTATTAAGTCCTCAGTTTCAATCATGACAGTGCTAAAAATCAGCGTCTTTATCCAAGGACCCACAGTGCTCCAAAACCAGTTCAATGAGAAATCCTCAAGACAAAAGGTCAAGTCAATAGATTGCATCTGCAGACTGAAGTTTACAAAGGGCTTTTCCCAAAGTTTGTAAGGATCATTAGGATTCTGCCAGTGAAGCAAAAGGCTAGATGCAGACAGCTTTTTGGAATTGAAATCGGGACGGAAAATGGGGGTCTCTTCCCCCAAGTCCAAAATGGCGTTTTTTCTCCATCGGGACAGGGTTTGGGAATGCCACAATTTGCAAACTAGGCGGATGTTCTTCCAGTCTTGGAGTGTGGCTGAAGGTTGCAAAAGGTCGAAGATTATCTTCAGAATCTGCAATTAAATTAAAGCCAAAGCAATCATTAAGAAATCAAGACGATTTCCCAACTTTCCCCAAATTTTGACAAACTTACCATTTGATTTTGTAGGGGATGTTCCTCCAAATTAACCACTGGATTTGGTTCCTCCATTATTCCTGCGACAGCTTAAGCTTATCAAAATCACTATTTTAATTAATAAAGCTTATCAAAAGCATGGATTTAACCAAACAAGCTAATCAAAACTGATTGTCTTGAAGGGAACTTTACTTAGAGAAAAATGATCTGCTGCTGCCGTGTTGTCGTGGATCATACCGTCTCAGCTGACAAGATTCAGCCCACGTGTGAATGTTTATACCAGGTTCTTGAAGTGAAAGTGACCTTGAAAGGGTTTGACCTACTTACGGAATCACATTTTGGCTTATCATTTGAAACAGTTTAAGTGTAAATTTTGTGGCGTTAATTTTTCGGGTCATCATCCTTTAGAGATCTTAAAAAGGATCCTCTGAGAATTTAGGAAAAGACATAGTTCTGCACTGGAAAAGATAAGCAATAAACCTGGGAAAAAGATAAGTGAAAGTGATAAGACGGTTAGGAAGCCTAGAACGATTGTTACTTGTCGAGGAGGAAGTGGAAAGACTTTTAAAGGAAGTGTGATTGATCGGGTTTTGTGGGGAAAATGGGTAGACCAAAGAACGTTATAACTGGGGAAGGTCCGAAGACTGTAGAATTGGAGACTGGATAGTTATTTTACAAAATGAACAAATGAAGTAGTTTTTCAGAACGAAATCATTTAATTTTACGAAGTTATTTACAGAATCAATCAGTAGAAAATTGTATTTTTTGTAAAAGTTCATCTTACATAAAGTTTGTACGAAAATGATTCAATTAAAGTAGTTTAATAAGTAATACGAAACATTTTAATTCTGAAGTATTGGAAGCGTAGTTTATAATGATCACTGACTGACAGGTGTACCTAATCACTTTTAGAAGTCCAAAGGTTTTGATTTCTTTTCAGTGGCTTTAGTAGTAGTAGCGGGTCCAGTAGCACCTACAGACAAATTATATCAAATAAGGAAAATTAAAATGAGTATAGTTTTTTATTGATTTATAATTAGTAATTGATTAGTGATCTGTAGAGTTTATAATAGTTAAGTTACCTTTAGCTTTACTTTCCCTCTGCTTTACAAGCTTGTTCACAAATCGGCTAAATACTTTCATGTAGGGTGCTAGGCTTGTCTTTTCATAATCCTGTTCCGTTAACGGTGAAAGCACAATTTTCTCAGAATCCCCCGCTGAGCTTGATCCTGTCATCTGACTCCGGGTTTCTTTGTCCAAACCATGAAGTTCATCCATTAACGTTCTAAAATTCGTCAAAAATCATAATTAAAATAAATTGGTTCAATTTAAAGCTTAAATTTTCTATCTTTTAAACTGTAACGCTAACTTACAGAATGGTAGGCACTTTCTCAGGCTGGAACTCAAAAGCCTTCTGGGCATCAAAAGGCACACAAACTTGTCCCGTTTTGGGATGAATGCAAAAAGGGCTCTTGAGCAAATGGTTAAGGTCCTTGGATACATTGTAATCCAAGCGGGGATACAAAAGCTGGAGTTTCAGTTCCGGAATGGCAGTCTTTACTGATCTTTTTGTACTTTTCTGTAAAAAATGAACAAAATCACAATTTCATTAAAATGCTTGTACAATTGCAATTGTTAAGCTTGTAGTTAATTTTAACAGAAAAATCTTACATGAAGATTCATATACTGAATCACTGCATAAAACCTATCCTCTGCATTCACCGTTGCATTCTTCACGTCCAACGGCAACATCTCAAAGTTTTTATCTCCCTTGGCCAACATTTCCTGGTCATTATGACAAATTTCCTCAAATACATCATCAATCATGCTCAGGGATCGCCTTTAAAATCAAAACCACCACAAAAACCTTTAAAAATTAACTCTATTCATTTAACATTTTAATCTTTAATCTTTTAACTCTTTAAAAACCCACCTAAGAAAAGGATGAATCCTATCCGGATTAGGAATCTTCACTTTCTTCACCTGATTTTCCCCTCCTTTGATAACCGTCAAATAATCCAAAATCGCTGCTCGTGCATAACTATCCATTCCAATTGCCAGGTCATCACAAACCCAACAGTGGACACCACGACGACCGGAATAAACCCAGAGAATGTTCCTGAATCCAAAATCCACTTAAAAACCCAATTAAAATCATTAACCAACTCAACAATTAACCGTTTCCTTCACAATTTTAACCACTTAACTTACATCTTAACGCAGCATCCAAAATCTTAACCGCCAACGCAATAAACTTCCAACACTTGCCACAAACCTTGGCACCCTCACAGCACTTTCTCACGTCATCATAATCCGTTAAATCGATATCCAGTACAAACCTATTCAAAAGATAACCACAAAATTTAACACCATCCTCACCTCCAAAAAATCCCCATTTTTCACAAAACTTACTCCTTTTTCAACGGAATAAACTCCCTCAGCGTATCCCTGGTCTTAGGCCGCTGGTTGTAAATCCCTCCAATGTCAATTTTCTCCGGTTTCCGTTTCTTCAGCGCCTCCACAAAGTCCTCTTGACATCCGAAACTCTGGTACCTCAAATAAATGTCCCCCTCCAAAGTAAAACTGAACTCTCTGTGGGCAAAAACGTCCGCTACAAAATAATAAATAGATTAATTAATCACTTAACATTCCAATCAATCATTCAGTTAATCAATTAAATTAATTTACTCACCACTGCCATGACTCAGCCACTGGTACATCAACTTGCTGGGAAATATCCGTCCGTAATAACTGGGCAGAAGGAAGCTGAGGCAGTCGGGGGAATACTCATCTTTACTTGGCATTTTAATCCCAAAACTAAGAAACTAATCAATTGATTGACTATTTAAAATTTTCTAACAAATTTCCTGACAGAGAGCTGAGAGATGAGAGCTGAGAAGAAAGAAGACAGCTGCAGAAAAGCGGCCAACTTTTGGCTGGCGCACGGGTAGCAGGGTGACGCGAGACGGCTGAACTATGCCAAGTTTTTATGTAGCTTTGTTCAGTTCCGTGGATGGGGCTTGGGGCTGTGCACTAAATACGTTAAAAGTTAAAGGCACTTTTAATCATTTGCAGATTTAATTAATTAGAGTAAATTAACGGTAAATTACGTTCGTTTTGGAGTTAAAGGGTAGTTTTAGGTGAGTTGGGGTTGTAATGAGAAAATGGAAAAGATTTGTAAAACGGGAAGTGGGAATGATGCCTTAATTTTGTATGAAAGTTGGTGAATCCCTTGATACATGCCGGAGGATGAATGGAGGTGACGAGTGACGAGATTCAGAGAGGAGGAGACAGGAAAATTGGAGGGGATGGAGGAGGTGGCTTTAATAGTAAGTCGGTGGTAACCTTAGGAAATGTTAAGGTGGTTAGAGGAGACTCTTTGACTCTGAACTCTGAAGAAAGTGCTCAGAAAATGGAGTAAATTGCAAGCTGTTCTAAAAGCATAGGCTCCGGAAGTGGGTGGGACAGGTGGGTCAATGTCCCACCCTGGAAAAATCATGGTGGGACAAGCGTATATTTGTACCACCCTGGAATTTCCAAAGGCGAAGTATAAAAATTACAATTTTGCAGCTGTAATGCCGTGCAATGTTATAATGCATACAGTTGACAATGGGCGAAAGGGTGAAAGCAAAGAAATTCGGACTGATGGAGACTGAACTCGTCAATGAAACTTCGTATCTATCAAGTTATCTACTGAAAACTTGAACTGAAATCATTGCGCTTTCTATTTTACGCAAAGTACCTTTAAAAAAATACTATCATCTGGATATTATTTAAATTATTGATGACCAGACTACTGAAATATCAAGAAATAAGCAAGTTAGCATCGTAGTTTGACATGTCAATAGATGTGAACTTAGCCCTGAAAAAGACTACTTAGGGTTATATGAAACTAGTGTCACGGTCAGGTAAAACTTTGTTTCGAAATATCATATTTCAAAATTTGTTACACGACTAATTTTGTGAATGGGTTTCTTACGTGGTCAATGTTTTGACGGAGCAGAAATATGTCTGAGCATTAACGCTTCCATAAAAGAATACTGCTGTGATATGTTTTTTTGAATCATGTTATTTACAAGCTTTTTATTCTAATTCTAGTTTTATCTTCCATGCTTTTTATGCAAATTTAATTTAAACATATGCTTGGTTTTTGTTTTGTTCAAGAATCAACTTAGCTTTTGGTCACATGAACCTAAATGAAAAAAATACCCACACATATAGAAACACGCTTATGAGTTATGGCGAACATTTCACCGTATTTTTACAAAGGCTGAAAACCTCCATTTGGGATTCTATAATGTTTGAGACTTTTACAACACAAATGCATTGTCAATATAGAAATGAATTGTCAATACAGAATTAGCATATAAACTAACATCTTTACCCTTTACCCAAATGCATTTTGAAAGGAAAAGAAGGCTGCTTTTTATAGCAGCAATAAGTAAACGACTTCAAACTTCTTGAATTTCTCTGCGTATTTATGATTTCCAAACACAAGTTTTTTAAACTAGTACCTTAACATGATTAAATGCTTTATGATAGGTCTTCAAAATTCAAAATTGTTGCAATGACCTTGAACTCTAGGAATTTCCATATATAAATAGGCACATGAAAATTACACCATCAATCAAAAGTTTTAATTATGATTTAGTATTTTCAATTTAAATTATAATCGATCATCTGAACTTTGTCAAGACTGTCATTTAATACTACGGCATTTTGAATGTGTACCATGTTAAAATAACTTAGCAATACAATTTTGCAATACCTACAGTCGCCACCAGAAAGCACTCTTAACTTCATTGGACCACTGAGTTTTATATAAATACACGATCTAATACTTCAAAAGTGAAAGGACATGAATTTACACGGCTAAATACCGTAAGTTACAATGCACTGCACTACCTTGAATACAAGTATGTTTTATGTTGCAAAACATTTGTTTTCTCTCATAATCATATTCTCTCATATTGTTCGATTTTGTCGACTTCGGAAATACCAATATCATTTTGTTATGCCTTTAATAAAACCAAAAGCAGGAGCACAAAAAAACGTTAATTAAGCTACTCTGTTCCCAAAGTCTTTCTTCAGAGGATTCACAAGAAAGCCAGAGATTTGTTTATCGGATATTAAGGCGTTCTTGAGGAATCCTGAAACAGGATATTCGTTATGTACGTCAAACGCAATTGCTTCCTGTTTCGCTATTTCCTTAAAATTATATTTTATAATATACAAATCAAATTAGCCACGTTGTCTGTACGTCATACTTAAATCATGTATAGCTTTCAGGAACAAGCTTCCTGGCATTTTAAAATATACGAAACCAGCATACTGAACAATCTGATCTGACGACTAGCCAAAAATATTCGAGTAAGCGAAATTAGCAAAAGGCTTTGATAACTTGCATCTTTCAGCCATACTTTTATTTATTATGCATTAATATAAGAAAAACCTTATGAAGATTCTTCAAACATGTTGTATATTAAGTAAGGTAATTAAGGCCAAATAAAATATTTAAGGACAATTTATCTCACCGTACTTATGTGTCGTGAAGTTATTATTCTATGTAAAACATTCTCGATTACCCAAAAACGGAATTTTACGGTAGCAACTTTAATTTACGCTCCCGAGTTTATGATGGCCGAGCTGTCTTAGCTAAAAAATTCAGACATCTGAATTATTCAACTCGACATCAATATTCTATAGCCATAGAAAATTACTGTTTAACTTTTCACAAGGTTATCGATACTCTGATTAAAGAAATCAATAACAAATTTAATCATCTACAACTTATCATAACCGCTATGATAAATTTTCATTGCCACGAGACCGTTCGGTTTTTTAAGAAATATGAATTTGCCCATCATGAGTTAACCATCGTAGCTTTGTTTTCGAACGGATTTGGAGCTGTGGATAATTTCTGAAAACTTAACCAGAAAACTAAATTGAATAATTATTTGTACTGAACTTGTACTAAATAGTAAATCCTTATTTTCCTATATCAGTAAAGTTGTGTGCTTCTTACTCGTTATACCTGCTACAACTGCTATTGCGGAGAGATTGTTTTCTAAGAAACAAATTTTCTAAACATAACCCCCCATCCGTATTAAATATTTATCAAACGAAACTAGGCATTTTGGATATTGTAGAGTCTACAATGTAGAAGTTATGATAGAGTTTATAAGTCAAAACAGCAACGACATTACCAAATATGCCAAAGTAATTGCTGATTTTCTTCATAAAATTTTACTTCAAGGAGGGTAACAAGTACAGCATTATGTACATTTTATTGTAGCAATATCACAATGTTACTTGATAAACAAAGAAACTTGTCCCACCCTGGGAAAATTTCGCTCCGGAGCCTATGTCTAAAAGTATTGAGAGCAGATATTAAGTTTGTCTGGACTGTAATCCAGTGACTAAAGTTAAGTCCACAAGTCTTGTCAGAGTTGACCAATCTAACCGTAACTATCTAAATTCCGTTTATTTTCAATCCCTGATCGTTATCATTATAAGCCCTTACAAAATGAGGTGCAAGCCCATCTTGGACTGTTTGCTATGTCTTGCAAAAAAGTGCGTTTGGAACTTGGCTTCGGGTACATGTGCTGCTGCTGCTGGGTGGCATGACGACACGGGAGAATTGTTATTTCCAGGGGAGGATTCGCAGCGGTGTCCTGAAACTACCGTCACATTATCTACCCAAAAAGTTTGCTGCGACCCAGTGAAAGCAGTGCTTGATGGTTTGGTTCTAGGCGCGATGATAGGCTTTGGAGTTGCAGTCCTACTCATAATACTGTTTGAAGCTTGGAACTTCTGGAGAAATAGAAAGACAGGGACAGGACAGAACGACCAAGAGTGACTTTTGTAAAACAGGTAGGAAATGAATGATTAATTAACTATTGGAAACCATTTTAGAATCAAGAGGTTTGATTAATTAATTACTGTGTAATTATTTATTTGTAGAAAAGTGTCGGAGAAAAGTCTAAGAGAGGAGGATTGAAAGGGATACAGTTTCAGGGATTATTACAGTTTCGATGAGGACGGAGTTTTTGAAGCAAGGTTATCTCTAATTTTTCATTTTTTTAAGTAAAAAAATAAGTACTAATCTTGTTATGAAAGCATCAAGTAACTGAACAATAAAACACAAACCATTTATGACTTGACTGATTCCAAGACCAAAATTGACTGCTACCTTTCATTCTTATTTTACATTATTGCTGCGTGTTGATTGATAAAATTATAATATAATGTTTCATAGTAAAGGCATTACCGTGTGGTATAGTATTAAACAATTAGAAATTATTTATTTGATCATCTAACATAAGTTTATATAATTTCCAACACTCCTTATAACACAAATGAGTAGAAATGTAAAAGTGTTTTAGAATATAAAATATTACTATATATGCGCGGAGACGGTAGGACATCGAGTCGATGTCATCGACTTACATTTAATTAAAGCCAAAATATTTGTAATGTAGTAGTTTTAGCGAACTGACAAGCTAATTGATTATTACTGAATGATCAATGATTAATCTAAATAGGTACTAGTAGTAATCATAGTCAGAGTCGTAAAACCTATCACGCTGCCGCAATTCACGATGGGTGTAAGTTGAAATATATTCCAAGTACTCCTTGTCCTTACAACAATCCCAGTCTTTGTGTTGGCAATTTATAGAGTAGTTCCGATACACCTTCACGTTCTGAATCTGACTAGTAAGTGACTTTTCTGATTCCTGAGATAACTATAATTTTTAACATGGGACAAAAAGGTTCTTTTGTTAAACTATTCAATAGTTTACAGTAAACATTCTTAAAACCAGACGCATGGTATAATCAGTTTGCAAAATGAAACTTACCTTTTGAGAAACACAAATTTGCAAATCAGTAAGTTCCTTCATTTTCAGAAATCCTTCTAGAACTGATTTGTCGCTTAGAGAGCCTTTGTCACATTCTGAGTTATAGTGAAAGCTGGTCAAATCTGAAAATTTAAAGATTTTTTGTAAAGTAGCAAACTAATTTAAAAACGCACTCGTTAAACTTCAGTAAAAGTAAAACTTACGCTTAAGATCAGCCACTCCTTCCTTCGACCCTCCATTCCCACTTCCAATTACATCTTCATCCTTAATCTCAGATCCAAACAAGCAATGTAACTGTTCCAATTTTGGCCAGACTTCACACACAATTGCCAAACTGCTGCTGTCCAACACACCTTTGAAAATCTTCAGATTCCGCATCCATTCGCCCAAAGCTCGCACACTTTCAGAAGAAACTTTATAATTAAGTTGAAAATATTCCAGATTGTGAAGTACAACACCTGCCAAATTTCCGGATAGCCGACTAGCCTCCACCTTATCTCCAGTTGGAATGTAAGCACGTGCTGACACTACCTCCAATGATCCCTTTTCCACCAGTTTCTTCATTTCCTCCTTCTTCTCAAACCCATACAGATCAATATGAAGCAACGTCAAGTTTGGCATAAATCTTAAGAAATCCAGGTTATCCATACAATTTCCCCAAATGAACAGTTTACTAAGCACCGGCATGGGATATCTTATAGCCCAGTCGCCAAACTGAGGTGGAACCCAGCAAAATGTCTCCAAGACATTCAAAGTCTCATGATGATTATCAATCATTATGCGTCCAAACTCGTTTTCTTTCTCTTCTTCTGGATAATATTGGTCCGGTGGATAATTCAAGTTGACTGACAAGTGCTCTAGAGAAGGAAACTTGATAGTTTGGAAAGTCTGCCTTCGTCCAGGCTTAAAGTTGACAACGCAGCTTATCATGTCAAGATGTGTGACCTTGGAATTTTGCACAGGATTTTGTTTAGGAATTGCAGGAAATTTGGGAAACACCAGATTAGCAAACTCAATCGGTTGGGCACTTTCAAGACGTACTTTCTAAAGAGATAACGGAAGAAGAATTGCAAAAATTAACAAAATTTTATAAAATTGGCAAGTTTCTTAGAATTTTTAAATCTAGATTACCTGCAAATTAGGAAAGCAGGAAAAATGATACCCAAAGGTCTCTTTACAAGTTAATGAAACCACACCTGGATGACACTCCCTTCTTCTGTCTGGCACTATAACCTCCAGAGGAATTCCAAGTCTAATTTCCTCCAAAAACATGTTATCCAATGTGACATTTGTCAAGTTCGGAGTTTTCTTAATCAGAAACTTCAACAAGTCCACGTTTTCCACATCATTTCCCCAAAAGTTGACCTTTGTCAAAATCAGGTTCTTTATCCAAGGGCCCACAGTGCTCCAAAACAAGCTGGCTGTCAAGCTCCTTTTGCAAAATGACACGTCAATTGTTTGCCCCTGCAGCTTGTAGTTCAGATAAGGGTATTCCTTCAGTTTGTAAGGATCGTTGGGATTCTGACAGAGGATAAGAAGGCAAGATGCTGTAAGCTTTTGGGAACGGGAACGTGATCGGGGTTCAAAAAGGGGGGCCTTTCCAATCAAGTCTAAAATGGCGTTGTTTCTCCATCGGGATAGGGTTTGGGAATGCCACAATTTGCAAACTAGACGGATATTCTTCCAGTCTTCGAGGGTGGCTGAGGACGCCAAAAGGTCGAAGATTATCTTCAGAATCTGCAATTAAATTAAAGCCAAATTACTCATCAAAAGCAAGACGATTTCCCAAGGTAACTCTCCCAGTTTTTAATGAACTTACCACTTGATTTTGTAGAGGATGTTCCTCCAAATTAACCACTGGATTTGGAGGTTCCTCCATTATTCCCGACAACTTAAGCTTATCGCAGGGTTTTAACCAAAGAAGTTATCAAAACTGGTTATCTTGAAGCGAACTTCTATTAGTCTACCGGACCGACTGGACACATTGGCACGTGGATCTGTGCCGGTGACAGCTGAGCCAGTGAGATTTCACTGAAGCCCACTCACTTGTCGCCATTGGCCCCAAAATTTTAAATACTTTCCCCGAAAGCCCAAGATCACCAGAATAACAACACAGCAGATTGCTCGGTGCTCGGATATTTTTTGGAGGCGATGATAAACTTGATCCTTAAGGTAAGTGGTTATCTTTAGTTTTAAAATGGGAGGGGATGATAAGCGTACAAATTACAGTTTGTGGTGTGAGTTGTGCAAGCTTGGCTTGAATTGCAGGGAGGAGTGGTATGTTCATTTGGTTGGGAATGAGGCTCATTCAATGAGCATCAAGTGGGGAGCAGGATGGGGATGATGGGTTGGGGGAAGAAGGAGAGGGACCAGGTGTTGGTGATGTTTTCTAGTGAACCGATGGACAGGGAGGGAGGGAAGCTGGTGAGGTGGATTGCTGGGAGGAATTGGAGGGTGATGGTGACCGATTTTGTGTGGTGGGGGGAACGACCGAGAGTGGCTTTTGTGAGGTTTGAAAGCAGGTAAGAAATAGGGAGAAAATGGGTGAATGAATGAAGACTAATGACTAACTAGCTAACTGTTGGAAAGGATTTTGATTGAAGTTTGGACTTGTGAATTTGTAGGAAATCGTTGGAAATGGTGCTGGAAAGGTGTCAAGGACAAGGACAAGTGGAGGGGATTACGGTGCATTTTCAGAAAGCCAGTGAACTTGTGGAGTTACAATGCAAGTTTTAACTTATTTTCTTTGAACTGGATTGTCATGGAACAAGAATAAAAGATTACAGTAAAGTTAATTGTTGATTTGACTGTATTTTCTGTAGGGATGCATTTTTACCCGAAGAAGGACATCAAAAGAACTTGGAGGATTCGGATCCCCAACTTTCTCTTCAGGAAACCCTATCTATATTCAACGACCTTTCCTTTCAGTTTGAAGCTTTTTCCAAACCCGTTCGAGTGCCTCTTGTGGAGTGGACGTTTATGCAGAAATTGCTCATACATCTTGAGCGTGTTGGAAAAACATTTGACACCATTTCAAACTCAAGCCTTCCGTCATTCCTACTTAAAACTTCGACTACCGGGCTACTCCACAAATTGGTTGATTCACGTTTCCTCCAATGGTGTCACATTTCCTGCTGAAAACGTGGAGAATTTATTTAAGGAAATCACTACCTACCGGAAAGCGGAACGAGTGATTGATGATCACAACTCTTCGTTCAAAATGGGTGCAGAATTTCATCGACAAATGAAGTTTTACAATTTTAACTTCACCGTAGTTACTTTCCGCATGAGTGCTGTGGAGGCACAACTGTCCCGATTAACGGAATATCTGCTGTCGTTTGATCCCCGGTGTATTCCACTTCTTCGCTTGATATATTTTTGGTGCAATACAAATGAGCTTCGTATTTGCTTGGATGAAACCTCAATCAAAAGGAAATACACTCATTTACGCGTTCCCGGTGTTGCGGCATTGGAGTGGATGCTCATTTCATTTCTTGAAGGTGTTGCCAAGGTGATCCCTACTTCTCGTCAAGTTTAGGAGCGACCCCACACTCCAATTTATATGCTTCAGGATAATCAGTTGGATGTGGGGTTTGATTGTGATTCAAATTATTGTGAATGGAGGGCATCCATGGATCATCATAATATTTTCATGTATATAATATGAAGTTCACACTTTCGGCAATAGTTAGTATTTTTATTTCTCAATTTAAGTTTTTAGTCTTCACTCCAGTGTAAGACAAGGCAACACAGTCACAGATTTTAATGTTGGACAAGCTCGGTGCTCTGTACCAACCAGACCAGGTCTCGCACCTGGGGATTCAATGGTCTGAGCCGTCTATGTTAGCAATAATATTTCACTTTTCTTTGTATGCTTTTTGCAATATTTCAATAATGTGCACTAAGTGCACTGCACTTTATGTCCTATTATTTTAGTGTAAATATGCATGCAATAACAATGGCGCGTAACAAGCAACCAAATATGCCTTATGCGACAGGCAGCTCCAATAGCAGCAGTTTAAGGTAGAAGGTTAAATCCAAGTTGCCCCAAAAGGATGAATGGCGGTGTCCACAAATGAAGAGATGAGCCAAATCCAAGATGCCCCAGACGGATGTGTGGCGGTAGCCCCTGTTGTGGCAGCAGTGGGGATGGTCCAGAGTCAAGATGCCCCAAAAATGGATGAAGAGCCGAATCCACAATGGAAGTAAATGGTAAGATGAGCCAGTTACAAGACGCCCCAAAAGTCAAACGGCGCATGTGTCCATAAGCCAGCACTGGAAAAATGTCGCTGACCAAAAATGTCGCTACTCCAACAGTTCACAATGGGTAGAAGCGGCGCAACGTGCAAGTGGCGCAAGTACAATGGTCCACAGATGAGATGTACGGCGTATCACAAAGTGTCGGATGACACCATAAGAAACAATGGGATGATCAGCCAAAAACGAAATCCGGGTAGCAGCGTCCACCAAAAAACCGAAAAGACTGGCAGTGAGTTCGCCAGAATGTAGTGTAACCAATGCAGTGATGCAAATAATCCGACGGCGCAAACAGAAGATGGTTTACACGTACACAAGCCAGTAGGTTTTATTAGTATTTTAAGAGAGGAGAGAACACAAAGAGTAAAATGTCGAGACTGAGGGTACAATGATCAGAGGACAGGTATTTATATGGAAATCCGGCAATACGGTGTAATGTAAAGATAATAGATTTAAAGTGAGGTACTTGTTAATTGTTACTTGTTAAATTAACAACTGGTTTGTTAAAATTCGTGCATTAAGGGCCCGATTCAGGACCTTAATTGCAAGATATAGCAGTTTTACAGCGTACATGCTGTGCGACACGTAATTTTAGGTCAGTTTTTGACCAGCATTAAAACTGGTTGTTAAAATTCGGATTTTACGGCCAGGACGATACTTAACTATTCTCTCTCTTAGAGCTTTATTATTACATTGAGTTATATGGAAAATAAGATGATTAGCGGACCGTGTGAAAAATGGTATAATATTACATAAGATCAGGTTAGAGTGAGTTACATAAGATTAACATAGTATTGGAGATGTTGGAGAATCTACCTGGAGAATAGTAACTATTCAATAGTTATGCTTGAGTGATTAGTTAAGGTAGTTTAGATTAGTTAAGTAATAGTAAAGTTTGCAGACCATCTATTC
This sequence comes from Entomobrya proxima, assembly GCA_029691765.1. Lineage (NCBI taxonomy): Eukaryota > Metazoa > Arthropoda > Collembola > Entomobryomorpha > Entomobryidae > Entomobrya > Entomobrya proxima. The sequence continues at coordinate 39,407,206 of CM056172.1, forward strand.
GTAGAACATACACGCTTTGCCAATTGTGACGTAAATAGTGTGGGAATAAAAATGTATTAATATGTTTGTGTGTTATGTACAAGTGACCTAGTATGAACGTGACGTTATACTGTCGGTAGAAATTACATAGTTAAACAATCCTGAAAAGCGGGTTCTATATGTTGAAGGTACATGTTGTCCCGACAACATTTCCAGTCTTTATGATCCTCATTTTCAGAATAGTTCCGATACACCTTCACGTTCTGAATCTGACTATTAAGTGCATCTTCTGATTCCCGAGAAAACTTAAATAAAAGGAAAATTTTGTTAAAATATTTCTTTTAAACATCTCAAAGGTAATTTTAAAAAAATCTATTTGTTCTAAATGTAACTTACGTCTTTAGAAACACAAATTTGCAAATCAGTAAGCTCCTTCATTTTCAGAAACCCTTCCTTGACAGACTTATCGCTCAGGGAGCTATTGTCACATCTCGAGTTATAGTGAAAGCTCCTCAAAACTAAAAGAAAGATTTTTTTAGTAAAGGTAGGTGGAGTATTTGGCAAATGCATTCCTAAAACTCCATTAAAAGTAAACCTTACTCTTAAGGGTGGCCACTCCTTTCCTGGACCCAGTTGTTCCAACCACATCTTCTTCCACAATCTCTGATCCAAACAGGCAATGTAACTTCTCCAATTTTGGCCAGACTTCACACACTATTGGCAAACTGCTACTGTCCAACACACCTTTGAAAATCTTCAGATTCGGCATCCATTCTCCCAAAGCTCGCACACTTTCAGAACCAACTATATGATTTAGTTGAAAATGTTGCAGTTCTGAAAGCACAACTCCTGTCAAATTTCCCGATAGCCGACTAGCCTCCACAATATCTCCAGTTGGAATGTAAGCACGTTGTGTCATAATCTGAATCGGAGCATCTTGCACCAATGACCTCATTTCCTCTTGCTTCTCAAATCCATACAGATCAATATGAAGTAACGTCAAGTTTGGTGTAAACCTTAGAAAATCCAGGTTATCTATACAGTTTCCCCAAAGGAATAATTTGCTGAGCACATGCATGGGATATTTTATAGTCCAGTCTCCAAATCTGGGTGGAATCCAACAAAAAGCCTTCAAGACTTTTAAAGTCTCCCGATGATTAGCTATCATACTGTTTCCGAATTCGCTGAACGGTTGGTCATTGGAATGACGTGGTGCATAACTTAGGTTGAATGACAAGTGCTCCAAGAAAGGAAACTTTATGTTTGTTTGCCTTCTTACACTTTCATCAACCGCGCAGTTCATCATGTCCAGGTGTGTGACCTTGGAATATTGAAGAGGGTTGTGTTCAGGGATGGTAGAAAAATCGGGAAACAACAGTAATTCCAGTATTTCCAGTAATTTCACTAATTCGATGGGTTCAAGTGAGTCCAAGAATTTGAAGAATTCAAATCGTATTTTCTACAGAAACCAGAAATATTGTAATTGTAGCCTAGCCTATTTTACCTCATTTTTAACTTATTATTAAAAAGTTTACATAAAATGTAAATAGCATATTTTTACCTGCAAATTGGGAAAGCAGTAAAGCGGATACATGAAAGAGTCTATATAAGTTAACGAAACCACACTTGCACACTCCAGTGACTTCAGGTCCTGACTCCAGCTATCTTTCGGGAAATTCGCCGTTTCCTCCCCACCCCATTTTAGACTATCAAAGGTGACCTGTTCTAAATTCGGCGTTTTGTCAATCAGAAACTGCAACAGCTCCGAAGTTCCCTCATCCCTAGTTTCAAAATCGACATCTCTAAATATCAGGCTCCTCATCCAAGGTCCCACAGTGCTCCAAAACAGCCTTGCTGTCAAGCTGCTGTCACAAAATGGCAAACTAATTGTCTGAGCCTCCAGTTGGTAATTTAGATAAGGTTTTTCCTTCAGTTTGTACGGACCGTTGGGATTCAGCCATTGGATAAGTAAGTTAGTTGGAGTAAGCTTTTCTGAAGGGGGCTGGAAAAACGGGGTTTCCTCCACCAAGTCCAAAACGGCGTTGTTTCTCCATTTGGACAGACTTTCAGAATGCCACAATTTACAAACTAGACGGATTTTCTTCCAGTCATAGAGGGTTGTAGAAGGTTCGATAAGATCAAAGAGTACTTTCAGAATCTGCAATTACAGTCAAATCAATCATTAAAAATCAGAATCAACACCGTTTCCCAAGTTAACTGTTTCAATAACTCCACTTGCCACTTGATTTTGTAGCGGATGCTCCCCCAACCTAACCACTAAATTTGGAGGTTTCTCCATTATTCCCCCGACGGGCTACGCTAATCAAAATCACTATTTTAATTCAGAAAGCTTTAAAAGACCAAATTTGAATCTAAAAAGCTTGTCAAAACTGGTTATCCTGAACTGAAGCCACTTTCAGAATGAATGCTGAGCATTCAATGCTCTACCGAGAGGGAGGGAACAGGGAAGTCGAGTGCCGCTGTCACCTGAGTCGGCTCTGTTTTCACAGAAATAAATGCATTCACTTGTCTCAATACTGCCCAAATTTTAGATGTTTTACGCAGAAGCCCAACAGCCCAAGGTCTCAGAATAGTGAGAATAGCATGACAGGGCATGCAGATTGTTAGTGCTCGAATAGTTTTGGAAGGGATGATGAGCCTAATCAATAAGTATTAATGATTAAGACAAAACTTTAGTAAAGTTGTAAAGTACGCCCAGCGAAAAATAATTGATGCCAATTTTAGCAAAAAATTAATTCCTTGCCCTTTTTATAGTCTACGTACCAAATATGAGCTCAATCCGAGCAAAGTTGTAAAAACCTACCCCTGGGGGACCTACCTACCCCCAAGGAGTAACTAATTTTAGTTTTGCTGAATTCCCGTCCTTCAAATGGTCTACTTACCAAATTCCAGCTCAATCCGTCAAACAATAGCAGATAAACTATGGGAAGCACGGACGAATGGGACAACTCAAACAATCTCATATACAAAATACGCTGGGCGTAAATAAGATAAGTGGTTGTCCTTAATAGCTTTGCGGGTGGATGATAAGCGTCAAAAATAATTTATCATCATCCTGATGACATCGACATCAGGGGAAAGGGCCATATTCACACCTTATGGAGAGTGGGCCCAAGCCGCTCCGCAATTAGACCTATACCATTCGAAAGCTCTTGACGAGCTGATCTTAAAAAAAAACTTAAAACTTGTAAGTTTATAGTCGCCTTGGTTCAGTCGCTCTCCCGGGATCAAAAGTGTTGCTGGTCACAAGTCTCGATTTTGTGAGCTTCTAGTATTTTTGACCAGTTGAAGTTATGATTTTTACATGTAAAATATTTGGCACAGTACCTAAGCAAAAAATAAAAGCTCAAAACGCATGACAAATTGCACATCTCTAATATAATAAAACCTGATCGCTCGTACTCACTTTTTGTCTACTACTACTACCTCCACACAGTGAGCCGTCGAGGCTCAGTGGCGTAAGCGTCGGGACAAGCAAATCGGAGATCCCGAGTTCGATTTTGATGTTGCGTAAAATTCTTTTTGCTTGCTCTTTTTTTAGAAAAAAATAATTCTACTACAGCCAACGTCTAATAAGTATCCCTACATTACCCAACACAATAATTTAAATATTAAGGGCCTATGAATCAGACCCTTAATAGTTAAAACTTGCAATTTCAACTGACTGTACTGTGCGACACATACAGTGCTACTCAAAGATCCTGTTTTCCCGCGTTCGAATGACTTCCATCTTGTTTTTTGATGATGATGATGATTTTTCATTCATATTTTTAGAAACGTAGCGTAATTCACAAACGCTTTTTTTTCGTTTCTGAAAATATGAATGAAAAATCATCATCATCATCAAAAAACAAGATGGAAGTCATTCGAACGCGGGAAAACAGGATCTTTGAGTAGCACTGTAATTATGGTCCAGTTTTTTTAACCAAACTCACGAAATGGAAATCGAATTGTTAAATTTCGAATGTGCAGGGTATCTTCGTGTATCTTCGTACTGACACAGGTGCGTAGCAGTTTGCGATAAGATTATTTACTTTTGCATCGATATGACGTGGAGAAGCTTGCTTGAAATTAAGGTGCCCGTAGAGTCCGATTACAAGTACATTTACAAGATGAAATGCTTGTTTTTGCATTTTACTGAATTCAATTGTAAGTGTGAAAACTATAAACGCAAAATAGGAAACTGGTTGAATTTGTATTCCAATTCACATTTGAAATTGCATTCTACATGTTGCTAGTTTAGACTTTGCATTTGTTTTTCCTGTTTTCCTACTCTCGAGAGTTGAAAAGAATCCAACTCTTGATTTTGGCATTGTACTTCCTATTTTGGTACCAAAATCGATGCATTGCATTGCATTGTACTCTAAACACCACATGAGAATAGGAAAGTACAATATGAATGCAACTGAAATTTTGCACTTGACTATAAATGCCACATTATGAATTGGAATTGGAATGCAATCCAACATACCACAGTATGAATTGGAATGCAATGCAAATTTGAAACTATAAACGCAGAAGTGGAAGTGGAATGCAAAATTTTGGCATTGTAAATGTACTTGTAATCGGACTCTACGGGCACCTTTAGACACATGGGTGAGATTTGCATTTCAGGTCCCTTGCTTACAGCATCCACTATATAACTTTGTTAATTGAGTGTTACAAATTAATAATGTCTACGGCCCTGATTTAGACGCCAAAACAGTTCCAAAGCTGTAGTAAGCTTGGCTTGGCTTGCTTTTTAGAACCAAATCGTTTTAGCTGGCCTTTTTAGAGCAAAAAATTATCCCAACAGCTCCCAATGTTTACCACTTCTCTACAGTATCCAACATAATAATAAGCACCTGAATCAGGCCCTGGCGTCAACGTAGTGACGCTTGGTTTCTAGTATATAGATAGATTATGACTTGCTGCGCAGGAAATTGGCTGTTACAACACAATTGAAGCACCACTGACAAGTTAGTTTGTACCCATCAGGAGACCGGGGTATCAACGTGTTCTACTATCTTTCAGATTACATTCATAACACCTGTAAAACACTTAAATTCCTGTGTAAATCTTGCTTAGCAAATCATCATGTGCAAGTTGTCATGCGTTTTGAGCTTTTATTTTTTGCTTAAGTACTGTGTCATATATTTTACATGTAAAAATCATAACTTCAACTGGTCAAAAATACTAGAAGCTCACAAAATCGAGACTTGTGACCAGCAACACTTTTGATCAGCTCGTCAAGAGCTTTCGAATGGTATAGGTCTCATTGCGGAGAGGCTTGGGCCCACTCTCCTGGAGAGTCTCTCCATAAGGTGTGAATGTGACCCTTTGCGTTGGTGCGTAAAGGACCATGAAACCCAAGGGCAAGAATTTGTGGACTCCCATTTTATTGCACATTCTTATAGAGCTTTTAATGCTCTACAATTTTGCTACAGACACTATGATCAAATTCGGTAACGTTTTGAAGATATCCATAATTTGTAATTCATGTCTCGCAGCACTTCAAGAAGCATGATATTTTTAATAGTATCTTTTCGCCAAGTGTTTCATGCTTGATTTGTACAATTGAAAGCTCATTTATAGGCTTCGGATTCGGAATAATATGCAAGGAAAACCCCCAAAATATGCATGCAAATATGCATAAAAAATTGCCAAAATATGCATGAAATATGCACGCTTTTTAAACGTTTTTAAGCGTTAACTGACACAGCCAAAAGCGATTTATACGTGCCAAGCAAATTTTAATCGCAAAATGTACATAAATATGCATGATTTTACCAACATTTTGAGAATTCTGTAACATATTATTAAAACTTAGTAAATATGCCTTACAACTTCTAAAACAAAACGTCAAAAAATGCAAAAATATGCTGAAAAAATTCAAAAATATGCCGAAAAATTCAAAAATATGCTGAAAAAATTCAAACATATGCCGAAAAATTCAAAAATATGCCGAACAATTCAAAAATATGCCGAACAATTCAAAAATATGCCGAAAAATTCAAAAATATGCCAACAAATTCAGAAATATGCCAACATATTTTTAAAATATCTGAAAATATGCACGGCATATGCAATATGCAATTATTGGCAAAATATGCAAAGATATGCAACAACAAGTTGGTCTTAAAATACTCCTTTTGATGAGATTTGGCCATATCCGAAAGCTTGGTGCGATACGGCAAGCCAGTAAAAACATGCAATTGCATATTATTCCGAAGCCTACTCATTTAATAGAGAATCGCTTGGAGATATTTAGAGGAAAAATCTTATCTTGATATTGTCTTGAATGCAGTAATGGCGAGGAGTCTTTGAAAAATATAGTTTGTAAAATGCGTTCAAACTCGATTTTTGGAAAATAGACCACCTTTATTTTTTTGTTTTTATAACTATTCCAAAAATAATTTTATGCGGATAATTGTGAAAAAAGATTTAGAGTGACTGGTACCATGTTTAATACTTTAGATATGACTAGAAGGGACCCCGTTAAAGAATTTAACGGCACTCTACAATCATTGGTAATATATATAAAAACACTATTTTTTGCGACCACGATAATTTTTAAAGAACTGACATTGACGAACAACAACAAAGAATAATCAGTGAAAAGAACAGGAGGCTATGTGCTTTGATATCTCATCTGCTGAACAGGACACATGATGCAGTTAAAGTTTGCGCGAAGAGCATGGGGTAATGGAAAGAAGTGAGTGGCATGAGTGAAAGAGAGGGTCAGTAGGTGGCGCGATGGTATGCATTTGTGCTGTGCTGCATCAAGCAATGTGATGTTCGAGCAAGCATACCTACTACTAAAGCGGAGAAGCCGTATGAACGTAAGCGGAACGTAAGCAGCCAGCGCACCATGTTCAATCCTGGCAAAAAGTGCAGACACACAAATAACCACACTCTATTGAATTAGTATAAGTTAATCTGCTCTGAGGCCAGCGCAGTTGTACAGTGCGCCACGGACATGGGGTAATTGAATACTCGATGGCATGAGGTGAGTAACAGAGAAGGTCAGTAGGTGGCGCGATGATATGCATTTTGGTTTGTTGTGCTTCACCATGCATTGTGATGGTCAAGCAAGCAAGCAGCAGCTGCTGCTATAGCAAAAGAGAGAGCAGCTTGCATAACGTAAGCAGTAACGTAAGCACCCATGCCATGCTCAACCCAGCACAACGCATGATAGAAGGAAAAAAGTGAATCCGGACACACTCACAGTAGCGTTTTAGTTCTATAAATGGATTAAATTTCGGACATTCGATTTTTAATGATTTTCTACGTTACCTCCAACCCATGCATGTAAATTTAAATTTAACTCACTTGTAACTTTCTATGTATACATGCATGACTTATTGAGTAATTTAAATGTAATACTAACTTACATTAGTTGTTTATTTAATAGAATGTCGTTAAGGATTCAACTTACTGAAGCTACTTCAATATTGACAAAAATGTCACATTGCGTAGTGTCACATAATCTACAGTTTTGAATAATTTATTTAACAAACAACATGCCTTGTACAAAATTTGATCTGAACCTATTGGTAAGCAAAGCAATAAAAGAAACGCTTTTTACAAAATAGTAAAAAAGACTCCGCTTAAAAGAGCCAGTAATAATTTTTCATAACAGCATTCATAATATTGCATTTATTAAGTATCGGCCAAGATACTTGATAATATTGATAATAATATCCGGCCGTCCGTCCGCCCGTATGCAATTTACTCAGTAACGGCTGGACGATTGCAACCAAATTTGGTGTACAGATACTATAGCACCTCAGCCACAACCCTATTGAATTTCAGGTCAATAGGTCAACTCTAAAGGTCAGAGGTCACCAACGGTATAATATTTGTACATAGAACCTATACCATGCGACACATGATTTTAGGTCAGTTTTTTACCAGGACTCCGATAGTGCAGTTTGTTTTTCAAAATTCAGGCTCTAGGACCCTGATTCAGGCTCTTTTTGTTGCCAGAAATAGCATTTGTGCGTCTTCTCTGTAACGGCTGAACCGATCACAACCAAACTTGGTATACAGACACAATAACACCTCAGTAACAACCCTATTGAACTTGAGGTCAATAGGTCAACTCTAGGTCAGAGGTCACAGCGATTTCAAAACAATTCATAATAGAACCTATAGCATGCGACACATGATTTTAGGTCAGTTTTTGACAAGCATAACAGATTAACAGCCAGTTTGTTAAAATTCGTGCATTAAGGGCCTGATCCAGGACCTTAATTGCAAGATATGGCAGTTTTACAGCGTACATGCTGTGCGACAGGTAATCTTACAGCCAAACTTAGTGTACAGACACAATAGCACCTCAGCCACAACCCTATTGAACTTCAGGTCAATAGGTCAACTCTAGGTCAGAGGTCACAGCAATGTCACAACTTTTCATACTAGAACCTATAGCATGCGACACATGATTTTAGGTCAGTTTTTAACCAGCATTACAAATTAACAACTGGTTTGTTAAAATTCGTGCATTAAGGGCCCGATTCAGGACCTTAATTGCAAAATATGGCAGTTTTACAGCGTACATGCTGTGCGACAGGTAATTTTACAGCCAAACTTGGTGTACAGACACAATAGCACCTCAGCCACAACCGTACTGAACTTCAGGTCAATAGGTCAACTCTAGGTCAGAGGTCACAGCAATTTCACAACTTTTCATAGAACCTATAGCATGCGACACATGATTTAGGTCAGTTTTTAACCAGCACTACAAATTAACAACTGGTTTGTTAAAATTAGTGCATTAAGGGCCTGATTAATTGTAAGATATAGCAGTTTTACAGCGTACATGCTGTGCGACACGTAATTTTAGGTCAGTTTTTGACCAGCATTAAACCGGGTTGTTAAAATTCGGATTTTACGGCCAGGACGATACTTAACTATGTGCATGCTTTTGCAATTTATTGTCCATGATGATTTCCTCGAGAGGTAAATTACATCATGTTGACAATCATTTGTCATTTAAGAGTGAAGAATATACAAGTTATTAGTTATAGATTATTTGCTTAACTTATTATAGTTTACAGATATTTGTATTTTTCAATATGTTTAAATAGTTTTGTAGATTTTACAAATTATTGTAGTAATAGTAATATGAGCAGATATGTTTATCTAAGAATGAAAAGAAGGTAAACTTCGGCATCTCGGTACCCACTAGTGCATTTCCCCAACCCGCATTCGCCATTAAGGGTTTTAGCCCAGTCAGACTACTCTGCACTGTGTTAACTTTGAATAACCTTGGCCTACCCCTTAACACTCCGTAAACTAAATCGTGCTTTTATTTTATTCTGTTATACATGCATTTATGACGTCGTCAATACAAGATAAATCACAAATAGTGTCTTTCAAATTACATTTCATTCTGAATATTCCTTCGACTTGAAGCGACAATAAATAAGCTATAAGTTTATTTTTGAACGCATTAAAAGATACAGTACATGCTATAACTGAATCAGGTAGTTGTAACCAGTCATAGACAGCTTCATACTTAAAACATTTTTACCCCATGCACTATTAAAGTGTATAGTAGGGATTTTGTAGTTAGTGGACCTAGTTGTTTGGCTAGTCTGGTTAGAAAAATCTAGATAATTGTTGAACTTTTCTAGTGGATTTGTAAACGTTAGTTTGTATGCAAAACATATATTTTCATACATCAATTTATATTTGAAGAAAAACCACTCTAGCTCGTTACAGAAGTCCTCGGTGAGAGAATCGTATTTTCTTTTTCCAAGTACAAACCTTGCGGCGTGTCTTAAAAGATTATCAATATGTTTTTGTTGGTTTTGAGTCATAAATTATTATTGCTACAAACATTATCAAAGTAAATCAGTAAAGAAACCTAGAAACTACGACATGGACATTTCCATGTCGTTTAGTCGTCACAGAATCGGAGTCTGAGTCAGTCGGAACTCTATTTATATTGATAATTTGAAATGTGTTCCAGGTACACCATGTATCGACAACATTTCCAGTCTTTATGATCCTCATTTTCAGAATAGTTCCGATACACCTTCACGTTCTGAATCTGACTATTAAGTGCATCTTCTGATTCCCGAGAAAACTTGAAAAATTAAATAAAAGGATTCTTTTGTTAATATTTTTTCTTTTAAACATCTCAAAGCCAATTTTTTAAAAAATCTATTGTTCTAAATGCAACTTACGTCTTTAGAAACACATATTTGCAAATCAGTAAGCTCCTTCATTTTCAGAAACCCTTCCTTGACAGACTTATCGCTCAGGGAGCTATTGTCACATCTCGAGTTATAGTGAAAGCTCCTCAAAACTAAAAGAAAGATTTTTTTAGTAAAGGTAAGTGGAATATTTGGCAAATGCATTCCTAAAACTCCATTAAAAGTAAACCTTACTCTTAAGGGTGGCCACTCCTTTCCTGGACCCAGTTGTTCCAACCACATCTTCTTCCACAATCTCTGATCCAAACAGGCAATGTAACTTCTCCAATTTTGGCCAGACTTCACACACTATTGGCAAACTGCTACTGTCCAACACACCTTTGAAAATCTTCAGATTCGGCATCCATTCTCCCAAAGCTCGCACACTTTCAGAACCAACTATATGATTTAGTTGAAAATGTTGCAGTTCTGAAAGCACAACTCCTGTCAAATTTCCCGATAGCCGACTAGCCTCCACAATATCTCCAGTTGGAATGTAAGCACGTTGTGTCACAATCTGCGATTGCGTGTCAGCTTTTGTCCTTAGCAATCGCTTCATTTCATGTTGCTTCTCAAATCCATACAGATCAATATGAAGTAACGTCAAGTTTGGTGTAAACCTTAGAAAATCCAGGTTATCTATACAGTTTCCCAAAAGGAATAATTTGCTGAGCACATGCATGGGATATTTTATAGTCCAGTCTCCAAATCTGGGTGGAATCCAACAAAAAGCCTTCAAGACTTTTAAAGTCTCCCGATGATTAGCTATCATACTGTTTCCGAATTCGCTGAACGGTTGGTCATTGGAATGACGTGGTGCATAACTTAGGTTGAATGACAAGTGCTCCAAGAAAGGAAACTTTATGTTTGTTTGCCTTCTTACACTTTCATCAACCGCGCAGTTCATCATGTCCAGGTGTGTGACCTTGGAATATTGAAGAGGGTTGTGTTCAGGGATGGTAGAAAAATCGGGAAACAGCAGTAATTCCAGTAATTCCACAAATTGGACGGGTTCAGTGGAGTCCAAGAATTCAAATCGTATTTCCTACAGAAACCAGAAATATTTTAGCTCATTTTTAACTTATTTAAAACTTTACATAAAATGTAAATAGCATATTTTTACCTGCAAATTGGGAAAGCAGAAAAACTGATACATAAAAGAGTCTCTATAAGTTAACGAAACCACACTTGCACACTCCAGATACTTCTGCTCCAATCCTAAGCCCTTTTTCGGTAAACCCGACGTTTTAACCTCGCCCCATTTTAGTCGATCAAACCTGACCTGTTCTAAATTGGGTGTTTTGTCAATCAGAAACTGCAACAGCTCTGACGTTCCCCCAACCCCAGTTTCAAAGTTGACCTTTGTCAAAATCAGAGATTTCATCCAAGGGCCCACAGTGCTCCAAAACAAGCTCACTGTCAAATTCGACTCGCAAGATTGCAAGTCAATTGTTAGATACTCAACCATGTAGTTCAGGTAAGGATTTTCCTTCAGTTTGTAAGGACCGTTGGGATTCAGCATGTGGATAAGTAAGTGAGACGCCGAAAGCAATTTAGATTCGGACTCATATGGATGGAAAAGGGGAATTTCCTCAAAAAAATTTAAAAAGGCGTTGCTTCTCCATCGGGACAGGGTTTGGGAATGCCACAATTTACAAACTAGACGAATGTTCTTCCAGTCTTCGAGGGTGGCTGAAGATTCCAAATGGTTGAAGATAATCTTTAGAATCTGCAATTCAATTAAGTCCAATCTATCATTATAACTTTAATCCCAATACGATATCCTAACCAACTTGCCACAAGTTTTACTATACCGCTTGATTTTGTAGCGGATGCTCCCCCAACGTAAGCACTAGATTTGGCGGTTCCTCCAATATTCCTCCGACGTCCCGACGACAGTCTGAGTCGTCAGAGTCTGATCCGGAGTCGTCTGGGTGTGGTCCGGAGTCGTTTGGGTCTGATCCGGAGTCGTTTGGGTCTGATCCGGAGTCGTTTGGATCTGATCCGGAGTCGTTTGGATCTGATCCGGAGTCGTTTGAGTCTGATCCGGAGTCGTTTGGGTCTGATCCGGAGTCGTCTGGGTATGATCCGGAGTCGTCTGAGTCCGAGTCGGAACTCTCATGACGTTGGTAATTTGAAATATACTCCAGGTATTTAACGTGCCGACAACATTTCCAGTCTGCATGATTCTCATTTTCAGTGTAGTTTCGAAACACCTTCCCGTTCTGAATCTGACTAGTAAGTGCATCTTCCGACTCCAGAGAAAACTTGAAAATTGAATAAATAGATTAGCTTGTTAAATTTTTTACATAGAAATCTCAAAGCCAATTTAGACAAATTTTCCACTGTGCAAAATACATCTTACGTCTTTAGAAACACAAATTTGCAAATCAGTAAGCTCATTCATTTTCAAAAATCCTTCATTGACACACTTATCACTCAGACTCAGAGAGCTATTGTCACATCTCGAGTTGTAGTGAAAGCTCCTCAAATCTAAAATAAAGATTTTTAAAAAGTCAAGTAAAGATTTTCCAAATGGATTTCTTAAATTAAAAAGTTTTTAGTAAAAACTGCAGTAAAAGTAAAACTTACCCTTAAGATCGGCCACTCCCTTCTTCAATCCTATTTCCACGCTTCCGATTACATCCTCATCCTTAATCTCAGATCCAAACAGGCAATGCAACTTCTCCAACTTTGGCCAGACGTCACTCACAATTGGCAAAGTGCTGCTGTCCAACACACCTTTGAAAATCTTCAGATTTGGCATCCATTCCCCCAAAGCTCGTACACTTTCAGAACAAACTTTATAATTAATTTGAAGATACTCCAGTTCTGAAAGCACAACTCCTGCCAAATTTCCCGACAACCGACTAGCCCCCACCTTATCGCCAGTTGGAATGTACGCACGTTGTGTCACAACCTCAATCGACCCTTTTTTCAGCATTCGCTTCATTTCCTCCTTCTTCTCAAATCCATACAGATCAATGTGAAGCAGCGTCAAGTTTGGCATCAATCTTAAGATATCCAGGTTATCAATGCAGTTTCCCCAAAGAAATAGTTTGCTAAGCATAGGCATGGAATATTTTATGGCCCAGTCACCAAATCTGGGTGGAACCCAACAAAAAACCTCCAAGACTTTCAAAGTTTCCCGATGATTCTCTATCAATCTGTATCCGAATTCGTTGACAAAATGCTCATCTAAGATATAATCGCTCCATGAATTATTCAGGTTGAGTGACAAGTGTTTCAGGGAAGGAAACTTAATGTTATGAAATCTTGTTTCATCATCCTGCATCAAACAGTCATCAATGCAGTTCATCATGTCCAGGTGTGTGACTTTGGAGTTTTCAACAGGATTTTGTTCAGGCATATCAGGAAAATCAGGAAACACCAGATAGGGAAACTCAATTGGTTTTCTGCAATCAAGGCGTACTTTCTACAAAAGTATTCCAGTATATTTTAGCTCACTTTTAATTACATATTACAAGTTAACATAAAAAGTTTATTTTTACCTGCAAATTTGGAAAGCAGAAAAACGGATAGATATAAGAGTCTATACAAGTGAATGAAACTACGCTTGAACACTTCACGTGCGGTGAATACGCCATTACTAACTCGTCTTCGTGCATAACCAAACAATCAAACGTGAGTTGTTCCAAACTCGGTGTTTTGTCAATCAGAAACTGCAACAGCTCCGACGGTCCCTCATCCCTAGTATCAAAATCTAGACCTCTCAAAATCAAGTTCTTCATCCAAGGGCCCACACTGCTCCAAAATAGTCTTGATCTCAAGCTGCTGTCACAAACTGGGAACCAAATTGTCTTATCCTGCAGCAGGTAATTTAGATAAGGTTTTCCCTTCAGATTGTAAGGATCGCTAGGATTCTGCCAGTGGTTAAGTAAGCCAGATGCCGTAAGCTTCTTGGAGCGGGATAGGGACTTTGGCTTCTTAACCAAGTCCAAAATGGCGTGGCTTCTCCATCGGGACAGAGTTTCAGAATGCCATAATTTACAAACTACACGGATATCCTTCCAGTCATCAAGGGTGGCAGAAGATTCCAGAAGATCAAAGAGTATCTTCAGAATCTGGAATAAAAGTCAAATCAATCAATACAAATCAGAATCATGCGGTTTCCCAAGTTAACTGCTTCAATCAATAATTCCACTTACCACTCTATTTTGTAGCGGATGTTCCCCCAACTTAACCACTAGATTTGGAGGTTTCTCCATTATTCCCCCGACGGGTTACGCTTATCAAAATAAGTATTTTAATTAGGAAAGTTTTCAAATACCTTTGAACATAAGAAGCTTATCAATACACCCGGTTATCTTGATAATCTTGAAGCGAACTTGACCACGCACGCGCATAGTCTGTTTTCTTGACAGAGTCTTGGAGGGAAGTGGATGTCAGCTGAAACGTGGGTTTTGTTTTGACAGACATAAGCGCATTCACTTGTTGCTATAGGCCCGGCATTTTAAATATTTTACGCGGAAGCTCAAGATCCTCAGAATAACAACACAGCAGATTGAGCAGTCAGTGCTCGGATGTTTTGGAAGGGATGATGATAAGTCTGATCCTTAAGATCACTGCTTATCTTTAGCTTTTAAAATGAGGGACGGCGATAAGCGTACAAATTACAGTTTGTGGTGTGATTTATGCAAGCTGGGCTTTGATTGTAGGGAGGAGTGGTATGTTCATTTGGTTGGGGATGAGCATCAAATGGGGAGTAGGATGGGGATGATGGGGGAAGAAGGGGGGGGGTGTTGGTAGCGTTTTCCAGTGGACCGGTGGATAGGGAGGGAGGGGAAATGCTGCTGACGAAAACAATTGTCAAGGAATTTAAGAATCTTCCAAGAGGAATTGGATTGTCAGCACAGGAAATTGAAGAAATACGCATAGCAGGAAGACGGAAAAAGGATAGGGTGTACTATGACACGATTTCGTTGTACGTTACTCATCCATTGTGCTGTGTGTGGCAGTTAGGAGTTGAAAACAAAGAGGTTGGAAAAATGCAAGTGTTTATGGAGGGTACTGGAATAAGATTGAAAAAATGGATTGATTGTCAGCGAGAAAAGGGGCATTTATTTAACGGGGGAACAAGTAGATTTGGCAACGGTGCTAAACGTTTAAGGATTGGACTGTTGTTTTTGATTTAATAACAAATTCAATCTCAACTATATTTTATAAACTATCAATCACTTGTAACTTTTTCTTTGTATGCATGCATAACTTATTCTTGAGTAATTAAAATGTACTTCTAAATTAATTACCTGGTCTATTTGATAGAACGTCATTAATAATTCAATTTCAATATTGACAAAAATTGCATATATTGTAGGTAGTGTCACATAATATACAGTTTGGAATAATTTATTTAACATTCAAATAACATATGCCTTGAATTGCCTTGTACAAAATTCACAAATTATTGGTAAGCAAAGCAATAAAACAAACGCATTTTACGAAAGTAGAAAAGACTCTTTTTATAAAAGTATTCAGTAAACAGTATAAATTATTGCTACAAACCTTATAAATTTAGATCAGTGTATACAGAAACTACGACATGGACATACAATTAATTTATGTAAACATATTATTTATATACTTCATTCACTTAGTTCACTAAATAATGAAATGTAGTTTTTGCAAACGAGAAGATTTAATGGTTTGAAAACGCAAAATAGTCACTCAGTCGATACCATCAAAGTCTGAATCGGAACCGTCATCTGAATCTGAAGGACGTTCACGTAGGTAGCTTGTAATATAATCCACGTAGTTCATGTGCCGACAACATTCCCAGGCATTATGATCCTCATTTCCAAAGTAGTTCCGATACACCTTCACCTTCTGAATCTGATTAGTAAGTGATTCTTCTGATTCCCGAGAAAACTTGAAAAATGGAATAAAAGGAATCTTTTGTCATTTTTTTTTCTTTTAGAAGTCTCAAAGATAAATTTTTAAAAAATCTATTGTTCTAAATGCAACTTACGTCTTTAGAAACACAAATTTGCAAATCAGTAAGCTCCTTCATTTTCAGAAACCCTTCCTTGACAGACTTATCGCTCAGAGAGCTATTGTTGCAAGTCGAGTTATAGTGAAAGCTCATCAAATCTAAAATATACAACATGTTTTTAGTAAAGTAAAGATTTGACAAATGCATTTCTAAACTGCAGTGAAAGAAAAACTTACGCTTAAGGTCAGCCACTCCGTTCTTCGACCCTTCATTCACTCTTCCAATTACATCTTCATCCATAATCCTAGATCCAAACAGACAATGTAACTTCTCCAATGTTGGCCAGACTTCACACACGATTGGCAAACTGCTACTGTCCAACACACCTTTGAAAATCTTCAGATTCGGCATCCATTCCCCCAAAGCTCGCACACTTTCAGATGAAACTTTATAATTAAGTTTAAAATATTCTAGTTTTTGAAGCAGAACCCCTGCCAAATTGCCAGATAGCCGACTAGCCTCCACAATATCTCTTTCTGGAAGGTAATCACGTCGTGACACAATCTGATCTGGTCCTTCTAGCAGCAAGTCCTTCATTTCCTCTTGCTTCTCCAATCCATACAGATCAATATGAAGAAACGTCAAGTTTGGTGTAAACCTTAGAAAATCCAGGTTTTCCATGCAGTTGCCCCAAAGGAATAATTCGCTAAGCACATGCATGGAATATTTTATTGCCCAATCTCCAAATCTGAATGGAACCCAACAAAAAACCTCCAAGACTTTTAAAGTCTCCCGATGATTAGCTATCATACTGCGTCCAAATTCGTTGAATCGTTGGTCATCGGCGAGATAAAGATAATTCAGGTTGAATGACAAGTGCTCCAAGAAAGGAAACTTAATGTTGTGAAAAGTTTGTCTGCTTTCACGTTTTTCAAGAAAGCAGCTCATCATGTCCAGGTGTGTGACCTTGGAGTATTGAACAGGATTGTGTTCAGGAATTGTAGAAGATTTGTCAAAGAACAGTGATTTCAGTAATTCCAGGAAATCGATGCCTTCATTGTATTCCTTTAATTCAAGGCGTACTTTCTACAGAAATCAAAAAATTGCAACATATATTTTTAGCGCATTTTTAACTTTTTAACAAGTTTACATAAAATGTAAAGCAAATTTTAACCTGCAAATTGGGAAAGCAGGAAAACGGAAACATAAAAGAGTTTGTACAAACTACCGAAACCACACTTGCACACCTCAGTGACTTCAGTTCCAGACTCCAGCCACCCTCTGCTAAACCGACTTCGTCCCATTCCATCCCGTTCCAATACAAACAATCAATCGTGACCTGTTCTAAATTCGGCGTTTTGTCAATCAGGAACTTAAGCAACTCCGACGTTCCCTCATTCTCACTCCTACTTTGAAAGTCGACCTCCCTCAAAATCAGAGATTTCATCCAAGGGCCCACAGTGCTCCAAAACAGGCTTGCTGCAAAGCTGCTGTCGCAAAAAGACAAATAAATGGCTTGATTCTGCAGCTTGAAATTCAGATAAGGCTTTTCCTTCAGTTTATAAGGATCTTTAGGATTCTGCCAGTGGATAAGTAAGTCAGATGGCGTAAGCTGTTTGGACTTGGATGGGAACTTTGGCTGGAAAAGGGGGGTCTCCTCAACCAAGTCTAAAACGACGTTGCTTCTCCATCGGTTTAGACTTTCAGAATGCCACAACTTGGAAACTAGACGGATATTCCTCCAGTCATCAAGGGTGGCAGAAGATTCCATAAGATCAAAGAGTACCTTCAGAATCTGCAATTAAAGCCAAATCAACCACTAAAAATCAGAATCAACTGAATTACGACGGTTTGCAAGTTAACTGCTTCAATAATTTCACTTACCACTGGATTTTGTAGAGGATGCTCCCGCAAGTTATCCACTAGATTTGGAGGTTCCTCCATTATTCCCCCGACGGCTTGAGCTTTTCAAAACCAGAGTTTTAACCAAAGAAGCTTATCATCAAAACTGATTATCCTAAACTGAAGCCACTTTAAAACAGGTCTGCCGTCTTGCATTTCGAATTGGACGAAAGTCGAGAGCCGCTGCGCTGTCAGCTGAGTCGGCTGTGTTTTGGCAAAACCGAGCACATTCACTTGTTGCCACCCCTAAATCTTTTACATATTGAGAGCGTGCGTGATGAGAGCCTAAATTTTAGGCCCTAAAAGCTCCAGAATAACAGTCGGGTAGATTGCTTGGTCTCGCTCGGTGTCGGTGCTTCGGATTTTTTTGGAGGCGATGATAGGCTTGACCATCATCCTGAAGATAAGTACCTATCTTTAGATTTTAAGATGAGAGGGGATGATATGCGTACAAATTACAGTTTGTGGTGTGATTTGTGCAAGCTGGGCTTGAATTGCAGAGAAGAATGGTATGTTCATTTGGTTGGGGATGAGCATCAATGTCATGCGAGGTTGGGGATGATGGGTTGGGGGAGGAAGGAGAGGAAGGCAGTGTTGGTGATGTTTTGTAGTGAACCAATGGACAAGGAGGGAGGGAAGCTAGTGAGGTGGATTGCTGGCAGGAATTGGAGGGTGATGGTGACCGATTTTGTTTGGTGGGGGGAACGACCGAGAGTGGCTTTTGTGAGGTTTGAAAGCAGGTAAGATAGGGAGGAATTGAATGGTTTAATTAACTGTTGGAAAGGGATTTGATTGAGGTTTGGACTTGTGAATTTGTAGGAAAGCGTTGGAAATGGTGCTTGAAAGGTGTCAAGGACAAGGACAACTGGAGGGGATTGGGATTACGGTGCATTTTCAGAGAGCCAGTGAACTTGTGGAGTTACAATGCAAGTTTTTACTGATTATGATTAACTGAATCATCATGGATTAAGATTAGTAAAAGATTGTGAAGGCTAATAGCTGATTTGATTGTATTTTGTGTAGGGGATGCATTTTTACCCGAAGAAGGACATCAAAAGGACTTGGAGGATTCGGATCCCCAACTTTCTCTTCAGGAAACCCCCACTATGTTCAACAACCTGTGCTTTCAGTTTGAAGCCATCACCAAACCTGTTCGGGTGCCTCTTGTGGAATGGACGTTTATGCAGAAATTGCTCAAACATCTTGAGCGTGTTGGAAAAACCTTTGACCCACCATTTCAAACTCAAGCCTTCCGTCATTCCTACCTCAAGCTCCGACTTCCCGGTTATTCCACAAATTGGTTGATTCACGTTTTCTCGAATGGAAGTCCATTTCCTGCTGAAAACGTGGAAGATTTATTAAAGGAAATCACTACCTACCGGAAAGCGGAACGACTGATTGATGATAATGATTACAACTCTTCGTTCAGGATGGGTGCAGAATTTCATCTGCAAATAAATTCGTACAATTTTAACTTCACAGTTGTTACTTTTGCTATGAGTGTTGTGGAGGCGCAACTGTCCCGATTGACTGAATATCTTCTTGGGTTTGATCCCCGGTGTATATCACTTCTTGGCTTGGTCTATTTTTGGTGTACTACAAATGACCTTCGTGTTTGCTTCGATGGAACCTCAATGAAAAGGAATAGTAGTCCTACATCTATTCCTGGTCCTGCGGTAATGGATTGGATGCTCATTTCATTTCTTGGAGGCGTGGCCAAAGTTATCCCCACCGCTCGACAAATTCTGAAGCGACCCCACACTCCAGTGTACATGCTTCAAAATAATAAGTTAGATGTGGGTTTTGAGTGGGATTCGGATTATTGCGAAAAATGGAAGGCTTCTATCGAAAAGGTACCTGAGGAGGGAACTAATGAGTTTTACATGAGCGTGGTGGAGCTAGCTCAGCAGTTTTTCCAGTACTTTGGCACTCTACTGAAAAACGGGAGATGGATACTAAATACTAAAGACGGAGAAATGGTGCCGACAGAAAAGATTGTTAAGATTGGTCGCGGAGAGGATCCTGAAATAAACCCCGGAGGAACTAAATTGTCAGCACAAGAAATTGGATTGGTGCGTCAAGCAAAAATCAAACGAAGTCCTAGAGTGAACTTTAATAAAACTCCGCTGTACGTTACTCATCCATTGTACCTCGTGTGGGCATTGAGAATTCAAAACAAAGAAGTTGAGAAAATGCAACTGTTTATGGAGGGTACTGGAATAAGATTAAAAAAATGGATTGGTTGTCAGCAAGAAAAGGGGCATTTAACGGGGGAACAAGTTGATTTGGCAACTGTGCTAAAGGTTGAAGGATTTGTGAATCCCCAGTAACTTGTTTTTGATTTAATAACAAATTCAATCTCAACTATATTTTATAAACTGTCAATCACTTGTACCTTTTCCTTTGTATGCATGCATAACTTATTCTTGAGTAATTAAAATGTACTTCTAAATTAATTACCTATTTGATAGAACGTCATTAATGATTCAATTTCAATATTGACAAAAATTGCATATATTGTAGGTAGTGTCACATAATATACAGTTTGGAATAATTTATTTAACATTCAAATAACATATGCCTTGAATTGCCTTGTACAAAATTCACAAATTATTGGTAAGCAAAGCAATAAAACAAACGCATTTTTACGAAAGTAGAAAAGTACGTTTTAAAAGTACGAATAATTTAGTCTTTTATAAAAGTATTCAGTAAACAGTATAAATTATTGCTACAAACCTTATAAATGTAGGTCAGTGTATACAGAAACTACGACATGGACATACAATTAATTTATGTAAACATATTTATATACTTCATTTACTTAGTTCACTACATCATGGAATGTAGTTTTAGCAAACGAGAAGATTTAAAGGATTGAAAACACAAAATAGTCACTCAGTCGATAACATCAAAGTCTGAATCAGATGACGGTTCCGATTCGGAACCGTCATCTGAATCTGAAGGACGTTCACGTAGGTAGCTTGTAATATAATCCACGTAGTTCATGTGCCGACAACATTTCCAGCCATTATGGTCCTCATTTCCAAAGTAGTTCCGATACACCTTTACCTTCTGAATCTGATTAGTAAGTGATTCTTCTGATTCCCGAGAAAACTTGAAAAATTTAATAAAAGGATTCTTTCGTTAATTTTTTCTTTTAAGGCTCAAAGCCAAGTTTTGTAAAAAAATACTGTGCAAAATACAACTTACGTTCTTAGAAACACAAACTTGCAAATCAGTAAGCTCCTTCATTTTCAGAAACCCATCCTTGACAGACTTATCGCTCAGAGAGCTATTGTTGCAAGTCGAGTTATAGTGAAAGCTCATCAAATCTAAAATAATAAAGATTTTTTAAAGTAAAGTAAAGATTTGACAAGTGCATTTCTAAAACTGCAGTGAAAGAAAAACTTACGCTTAAGGTCAGCCACTCCTTTCTTCGACCTTTCATTCACTCTTCCAATTACATCTTCATCCATAATCCTAGATCCAAACAGACAATGTAACTTCTCCATTGTTGGCCAGACTTCACACACGATTGGCAAACTGCTACTGTCCAACACACCTTTGAAAATCTTCAGATTCGGCATCCATTCCCCCAAAGCTCGCACACTTTCCGAAGAAACTTTATAATTAAGTTTAAAATATTCTAGTTCTTGAAGCACAACTCCTGCCAACTTTCCCGATAGCCGACTAGCCTCCACAATATCTCTTTCTGGAAGGTAATCACGTCGTGACACAATCTGATCTGCTCCTTCTAGGAGCAATTCCTTCATTTCCTCTTGCTTCTCCAATCCATACAGATCAATATGAAGTAACGTCAAGTTTGGTGTAAACCTTAGAAAGTCCAGGTTTTCCATGCAGTTTCCCCAAAGAAATATTTTGCTAAGCACATGCATGGAATATTGTATTGCCCAGTCTCCAAATCCGAATGGAACCCAACAAAAAACCTCCAAGACTTTTAAAGTCTCCCGATGATTAGCTACCATACTTTGTCCAAATTCGTTGAATCGTTGGTCATCGGAGAAATAATTCAGGTTGAATGACAAGTGCTCCAAAAGAGGAAACTTAATGTGTTGAAAAGTTTGCCTGCTTTCACTTTCTTCAAGAAAGCAGTTCATCATGTCCAGGTGTGTGACCTTGGAGTATTGAACAGGATTGTGTTCAGCAGGAATTGTCGAAGGATCGTCAAAGAACAGTGATTCCAGTAATTCCATGAAATCGATGCGAGCAACTATTCTTTAAGTGATCAGGCGACCTGTTTAGTTTGTCTTAATGTCGGTCTAACTGTACCGTAATGCATTAAGCACATTGAGATAAATACGGCAACGTTTTTTTCGACTTAATCGCCCCACACACATCGGTTTTATCCGTAATATAATTTTAAATATTTTCCAACAATTAGCGATGTATTATTTAACAATTATTTCATAATTAACTATTATTTCCTATGCTGAAACTGTTCTACGTCAAAATCTCTACCAGATTCACTTTAAAAATTATCGAAAACTTTAATTAAATTTTTAATTGCTTGTTAACTAACTGAGCAATTATCTAGAGTAGCAGACGTTTGCCAAAAGATTTGAAGCATACAGATTGTAGCTAATGATTTATTTAACAGGAATCTGTTTGAACTTCTTTTGGCAAAGGTCTGCTACGATAAATATAAATATAGCGCTAATTGTAAAGCCGAGCAATTAGCAGTAAGGGGTCGTGCACACTACACAAGTGCTAAATTTACGACTGCAGGATACCATTGCGAAAAATATAGGATTTCTTTTATATATTGGTGGAACGTCAAATTAATTATGGCAATTAAAATATTTAACTCGGCCAACATAGGTCAACTTCCAATATGAACAACCCCATGAACAAATTGGGGCAATCTATTCCTACGTGAACGTGTGGAAAAAAATTCTATAGCAGATCGCCCCATTTGGATCAGATAAAGAATAGTTGCTCATGCCTTCTTTGCATTCAACTAATTGAAGACGTACTTTCTACACAAACCAGAAAAACAATAGCATATTTTAACCCGCGCATTTAACAACTTAACAAGTTTACATAAAATGTAAAGTATATTTTTACCTGCAAATTGGGAAAGCAGTAAAAAGGAACCACAAAACAGTCTGTACAAGCTAACGAAACCACACTTGTACACCACAGTGACTCCATCAGGTCGTCCCTCCTGGAGTAACTCTCCGCTAAACCTGCCCAGTCCATTTCCATCCCGTCCCAAAACAAAGTATCAAATGTGACCTGTTCTAAATTCGGCGTTTTGGCAATCAGAAACTTAAGCAACTCCGACGTTCCCTCTCTCTCATTGCTACTTTCAAAGTTGACCTTTGTCAAAATCAGAGATTTCATCCAAGGGCCCACAGTGCTCCAAAACAGACTTGCTGTCAAGCTGCTGTCGCAAACGGGCAAGTTAATGGTTTGATCCTGCAGCTTGTAGTTTAGATAAGGCTTTTCCTTCAGTTTGTAAGGATCGTTCGGATTCTGCCAGAGGATAATTAAGTCAGATGGCGTAAGCTGTTTGGACTTGGATGGGAACTTTTGCCGGAAAAGAGGGGTCTCCTCAACCAAGTCCAAAACGGCGTTGCTTCTCCATCGGGACAGATTTTCAGAATGCCACAATTTACAAACTAGACGATAATTTTTCCAGTCATCAAGCTTGGCAGAGGCAGAGGATTCCATAGTATCAAAGAGTATCCTCAGAATCTGCAATTCAAGTCAAATCAATCGTCAATCAATTAAAAGCAGAATCAAGACGGTTTCACAAGTTAACTGTTTCAATAATTTTACTTACCACTTGATTTTGTAGCGGATGCTCCGCCAACCCAACCACAGGATTTGGAGGTTCCTCCATTATTCCCCCGAACAAATTACGCTTGTCAATATTGAAATCAAAACTCGTGACACCGAATACTAAAGAAGTTCCTCACTATTTTAACTTAAGAAAGCTTGTAAAGTACCAAGGTTTTAACCAAAAAGCTTATCAAAACTGGTTATCTTGATGCCAAGTTCAGATGGACTCGACTGCCCTGCCGTCTTGCTTGGCACTTGGAGTTTGGAGAGAGGTCGGGTGCCGATACCAGCTGAGTCGGCTGTGTTTTGACAGTGTAAACACATTCACTTGTTGAACCTACTTTGTATGCATTTGCATGCATCATGTATGATGATTGAGACTCAACTTGAGTCACTCAAGCCTTGAGACTCAAGGCTTCAGTACTTCAGTTGTTATCGAGATAATCTCCATAGGTGATAGGTCTTTAGTATCGGATTCATAGTTAAATTGTCCTGTATACACTGGACTCTTTGATGAAAATCGGTCTGGTAATAGCTACTGTTCTAAATGTTGAAGAATTTCTTAAAACTTCCATAAAAGTCATTAGATCCCTTCATTTCAGTTTCTTTTTAAATGCCACCTTAGCCTTTAGCCACGTTTCCCGAGAATTGCCTTTTTACTGTTTTACATCCATTATTCATATGTACTTCTAAATGAATCACACTTTTAATCAAATGTCGATATGCGTTTAATTTTAATATAGACAAACATGGCATTTATTGTAGTATAGTTGAATAATGTACACTTTCGAAATAATTTAACTATTAAACAACATTATTTGTACAAAGTTCACACATGATTAAATAAAAAATGACAACCGAGTTTTTTACCTAAGTATAAAAAAGAGAGAGCAATACGTAACAATTTCTATAAGTTATTGCTAACAATGCCTTTATAACCGACAGAGATCAGTACTAGTATTTATTTATTTATTTATCTTTACACAACTAACGCCCTCGACCAAGGTCATTATGTTAGCTGGACAAATTCATTAATTTAAATGTTTTAGGTGGTACATGGGAAAATAGTCCGTCTTGTAGGATATAAAAACCATGTACAGCTATCAATTCAATTATGATAGCCCAATTCTGCACCATTATCAAATGTTTTTTTTTACAAAATAATTTTTCATTAGTCATAACATGTAAAAGTGTTAGTAGTTAACTATACAGAATTTTCATTTAAAAAAAAACAATTAATACATTACGTAAGCGATTCTTCATATTCTAACAAATATCTTATATCCTCAATTACATCGTCTATACAGGACAAATCACATCCTTCATGGTTAGTATTGTGACGATTCTTAATTATATATTTTTTAACTTCAGTCTTAAAAAGTTTATATTCTACAATATCACGTAATTCAATAGGCACTTTGTACCATGCATTTGTGATTTCATATTCGAGCAAATCATTACATTTATCACGATTAACTACAAAATGTTTACCAGATCTTGTATCGAATGTTGTAACAGCAGTGTGGTTTAAAACATTATGAAATATTTGTGGACCCAATTTGATTTTAGATTTAAAAGCAAAACATATCTTAGTATATAGGTACATTTCGTTAACATCTAGCCAATTAAGATTATTCATCTCATCGTTATTATAAAATTTACCACATACAAGATGTACTGATGCTTTAAATATTTTGTTTGCTGAGCTTAAATGAATCTTTTTTGCATTACCCCATACTATTATGAGGTAGTATAATTGAGAAAGTACAATTGCTTCTACTATTTGCTTAACTTGGTTTGAGCTTAGTAGGTGTCGGATTGATCTAATAGACCATAGAGAACGATTGCATTTATTAGTCACGTAATTAATATGTTCGTTCCAACAAAGCGTAGAATCTTTTAATAGTCCGAGACTTTTAATTTTGTCACTTGGTCTTATATCTGTACCGCGTATATTTATTCTTAAATCTTTTGTTACTACATGATCAGGATTTTTACTGTGAATTATGAGTTCAGTTTTGTCTGCATTTACACTTAGATCGTTGTCAGAAAACCAATCTGTCATTAGTTTGCAATCTTCCTCTAATAGTTTTAATTCGTCATTTAAATTCTCTGTATTCAGTTCTAAACCATTTTGAGAGTCATCAACATACAGTACTACTTCACACATTTTTACTACTTTTGGTAAATCATTGATGAACAATGCGAATAAAATTCCCGATAGCCCTCCACCTTGCACCAAGCCTCTTATAATTTTGATTACACTGGAATTCGTATTATTTGCAAAAACAAATTGTATCCTATCTTCAATATAAGCCATAAACCATCTAGAGTCAATATTATATGCTTCTAACTTGTCACCCAACAGAATCCGATTTATAGTGTCAAACGCTTTACGTATGTCTAAGGTTACAATAGCATACACGTTATCATTATTTAGTGCATTGTGTACTTTATTATTAACATACATTTCTGCATGTTGTGTGGAGTGATTAGGTCTGAACCCAAATTGTAATGGGTATAATACATTATTTGTTGATACAAAAGTTCGCAATCTTACATATACACACTTTTCCATTAATTTGGCAATTACAGGTAATATTGATATGGGGCGAAAATCATTCGTCGAAGTTGGAATAGATTTCTTTGGCACTGCAATAATTTTTGCTAATTTGAGATTTTGTGGAACATAATTATTTTGTACTGAGGAATTAATGAAATTTGTTAACATATTCAGGAAATTGTTTGAATTAATTAACAGGTTGATCATTTTGTTACTAATACCAGTAGCATCTTCAGAATTCGATTCTTTATTTTTCATTTTTACCCAAGCTCGTTTTACTTCAAGTGGAAGAAACGGCAATATGACAAATCTTTCTTCACATTTAGTGAAATTGTCTGTTTTTTTTTCATATGACTTTAAATTTTCGTTTGATACTGCTGCAAAATGATTATTAATCTCATCTGCTGAAAATTTACTTGTGCAAATTGAATTTTGATTTATAATTCCGTTAACACATTGCCATAAACCTCTTTCCTCTATACGTTTTTGAAAATGTTCCTTTGTATCAAACTTAATGCTATGTTTAACACTCTTTCTGATAATATTGTATTGACCAATTAAGTTTTTATCTAGCTTTACCATTTCATACAATTGATTTCTTAGAAAAATTAGACGTTTCGTATCGTCAGATATATATAGCTTTCTTTGGTATTCTACAATTGTCTTCTTTTTCAGTGGAGCATGTTTGTCAAATAGTTTTAGTATTATTGTGTGAATTTCAACATATAAGTTTTCTGTACTTTCATTTTCATTCGATGATTTTAGATCATTTAGTTCATTAATGAGAAGTTCAAAATTGATATTTTTGAAGTTTCTGTAAATTATTGACTTTTTGTGTCGTTTAGGCTTTATAAAGTCAAGTGTGGCAAGTGTGGCACAATGGTCAGATAAATGTGGATCAACTACACGTGAATTTGTACATAATGTTGTATTATTTGTTATTATTAAATCAAGTATTGAATCATTACGCGTCGGGACTTGAATTGTCTGTCTAGTAATAATCTTTCATAACAGTGTTCATAAGTTATTATTGCCACAAACCTTATAAAAACATGTAAACATACAGCATTCACTTAATTCACTACATCGTGGAATGTAGTTTTTGCAAATGAGATGTAATTAATCCAAATTACGCAAAATACATAGTGACTTAGTTGTCAGAATCGGAGTCAGAGTAGGAAATGTCAATGTTAATATGCCGGTGCATTTCCCGACGTTCGTAACTTGAAATATATTCAAAGTACTCCCTGTACCGACAACATTTCCATATCACCATGTCATGATTCTCATTTTCAGAGTAGTTCCGATAAACCTTCACGTTCTGAATCCGGCTAACAAGCGCATCTTCTGATTCCCGAGAAAACTAATAATGAATAAAAATTTTTTTTAGGCATTTTGTTTTAAAAATATTAAAGTCAATTTTGAAGATATCATGCAGTGCAAAATATAACTTACGTCTTTAGAAACACATATTTGCAAATCAGTAAGCCTCTTCATCTTCAGAAACCCTTGCTTCACAGACTGGTCGGTGAGGGAGCTTTTGCTGCATTCTGAATTATAGTGAAAGCTTGTCAAATCTGAAAAACATTTAAGATAAACAGTTAAGTGAAGTAGCAAGGTCATTTGACAACCCATTGTTATTTAAACCTGCAGTGTAAAAGAAAAACTTACATTTGAGGTCCGCCACTCCCTTTTTAGAACCTCCATCCACACTTCCAATTACGTCTTCATCCATAATCTCAGATCTATACAGACAATGTAACTGCTCCAATTTTGGCCAGACTTGACAAATAACTGGCAAAGTGTTGGTGTCCACCACACCCTTGAAAATCTTTAGATTCGGTATCCATTCTCCCAGATCTCGCACACTATCAGAGGAAACTTTATAATTAAGTTGACAATATTCCAGTTTTGGAAGCACAACTCCTGCCAAATTTCCCGATAGCCGACTAGCCTCCACTTTATCCTCAAATGGAATGTACGCACGTTCTGTCACAACCCTAGTTGACTCTTTTCCCAACATTGCCATCATTTCCTCTTTCTTCTCAAATCCATACAGATCAATATGAAGTAGCGTCAAGTTTGGTGTAAACCTTAGGAAATCCAGGTTGTCCATGCAGTTTCCCCAAAGAAATAATTTGCTAAGCACAGGCATGGGATATTCTATAGCCCAGTCACCAAAGCTGGGTGGAACGCAGCAAAAAGTCTCCAAGACTTTCAAACTCTCCCGATGATTATCTATCATTCTGCGTCCAAATTCGTTGACAATTTCATCGTCATCGGAGACATACTGCCCCACTGGATTATTCAGGTCAAGTGACAAGTGCTCCAGGGTAGGAAACTTAATATTATGGACTCTTCTTTCACGCACGCCCACGTAGTTAACAGTGCAGTTCATCATGTCCAGGTGTGTGATCTTGGAGTTTTGAACAAGATTTTGTTCAGGGATTGCAGGAAAATCGGGAAACACCAGATTAGCAAGCTCAATTGGTTGGCTGCATTCAAGGCGTACTTTCTACAGAAAACCAGAAGTATACCAGAATATTTTTAGCTAACTTTTAATTAGTTTGAAGTTTACATAAAATTTAAAGCATATACTTTTTAATTTTTACCTGCAAATTTGGAAAGCAGAAAAACGGATACACATAAGATTCTTTACAAGTCAATGAAACTACGCTTGTACACTTGACGCTGTGTCTATCCTGCGGTAAATCCGACATTATCATCCCGTCCAAAAACAAACGTTCAAACGTGACTTGTTCTAAATTCGGGGTTTTGTCAGTCAGAAACTGCAACAACTCCGATGTTCCATCATCTCTAGTTCCAGTTTCAAAGCTGACCAGTTGCAAAATTAAGTTCTTCATCCAAGGGCCCACAGTGCTCCAAAACACGCTGGCTGCTGTCAAGCTGCTATAGCAAAATGGTAAGTTAACAGTTTGGTTCTGCAGCTTGTAGTTCAGATAAGGCTTTTCCTTCAGTTTGTAAGAATCGTTAGGATTCTGCCAGTGGATGAGTAATCCAGATGCCGTTAGCGAATGGGGGCTGGTTAGGGACTTTGGCTTGAAAAAAGGGATTTCGTCATCCAAGTCCAAAACGGCAGTGCTTCTCCAGCGGTTCAGTGTTTCGGAATGCCACAATTTACAAACTAAACGGATGTTCTTCCAGTCATCAAGGGTGGCAGAAGACTCCAAAAGGTCAAAGGTTATCTTCAGAACCTGAAATTAAATGTAAGTCCAATCAACCATTAAAATCAACACGATTTCCTAACCAACTTACCACAAATCTTACTGAACTTACCACTGGATTTTGTAGAGGATGCTCCCGCAAGTTATCCACTGGATTTGGAGGTTCCTCCATTATTCCCCCGACGGCTTGTGCTTATCAAAATCACTATTTTAATTAAGAAACCTTTCAAAGAACAAATTTTAACTTCAGAAGCTTATCAAAACTGCTTATCTTGATGCCACTTCAGAATGGTCTGCCGTCTTGGCACTTAGAGTGAAGTCAAGAGCCGATGTCAGCTGAGTCGGCTGTGTTTACGCAATCACTTGTCGCCATAGACCCCAAAATTTTAAATATTTTACGCGGGAGCTCAAGAGCTTCACAGAATAACAGTCGGGTAGATTGCTCGGTTCGGTGCTTTGGATTTTTTTGGAGGCGATGATAAGCTTGAGCTTCATCCTCAAGATAACTGCTTATCTTTAGCCTTTAAAAATGAGAGGTGACGATAAGCGTACAAATTACAGTTTGTGGTGTGATTTGTGCAAGCTGGGCTTGGATTGTAGGGAGGAGTGGTATGTTCATTTGGTGGGGGATGAGCATCAAAGGCAGGCGACGGCGAGATTGGGGATGATGGGTTGGGGGAGAAGGGAGAGGGAGGCGGTGTTGGTGATGTTTTCTAGTGAACCGATGGACAGGGAGGGTGGGAATCTATTGAGGTGGATTGCAGGGAGGAATTGGAGGGTGATGGTGACCGATTTTGTGTGGTGGGGGGAACGGCCTAGAATGGCTTTTGTGAGGTTTGAAAGCAGGTAAGAAATAGGGAGGAAATTAGTGTTTTTGATTGGGGTTTTGATTGAGATTTTGGACTTGTGGATTTGCAGGAAAGTGGTGAAAATGGTGCTGGAGAGGTGTCAAGGACAACCGGAGGGAATTCAGGTGCATTTTCAGAGAGCCTCCGAATTCTCGGAATTGCAATGCAAGATTTTACACATTCTTTTCTTTGAAATTTGATGGCAAACGATTAAAGATGTGATTAAATGCTGATTTCATTGTAATTTTTTTGTAGGGGATGCATTTTTACCCGAAGCAAGACATCAAAAGAGCTTAGAACAAATTCCCGCGGGGGATAAAGTTTTGGAGGATTCGGATCCCCAACTTTCTCTTCAGGAAACCTCTACTTCCCCATTGTCATCCTCCACTATATTCAACGACCTTTCCTTCCAGTTTGAAGCCATCACCAAACCTGTTCGGGTGCCTCTTGTGGAATGGACGTTTATGCAAAAATTGCTCAAACATCTTGGACGTGTTGGAAGAACCTCTGACCCGCTATTTCAAACTAGAGCCTTCCGACATTCCTACCTAAAACTCCGACTTCCCGGCTACTCTACAAATTGGTTGATTCACGTTTCCTCCAATGGAAGTCCATTTCCACTTGAAAATGTGGAAGAGTTATTGAAACGCGTTAGTATCCTTTCGAGTGCGAGACGATTGATTGATGATAATGATCTGAAAAAAATGGGTGTAGAATTTCATCGAAGAGAGGGTTCTAACAATTTTAATTTCACAGTGGTTACCTTTCCCATGCATATTGTGGAAGTGCAACTATCCCGATTAACTGAATACCTGTTCTCGTTTGATCCCCGGTGTATTCCGCTCCTCGGTTTAGTCTATTATTGGTATAGTACAAATGATCTTCGTGTTTGCTTGGAAGAAACCTCAGTCAAAAGATTTAAAAGCCCTAGATGCGTTCCAGGTCCTCCGGCATTGGAGTGGATGCTCATTTCATTTCTTGGAGGCGTTGCCAAGGTGATCCCCACCGCTCGTCAGGTGTTAGAGCGTCCCCACACTCCAATTTATAGGCTTAAGGATAATCACTTGGATGCAGGGTTTGATTGTGATTCGGATTATTGTAAAGAATGGAGGGCAGGCATGGAAAATGTACCTGAGGAGGGAACTGATGAGTTTTACTTGAGCGTGGTAGAACTAGCTCAGCAGTTTTTCCAGTACTTTGGTAGATTACTGAAGAATGAAAGGTGGATACTTAATACGAAAGACGGAGAAATGGTGCTGACGAAAACAATTGTCAAGGAATCCAAGACTCTTCCAAGAGGAATTAGATTGTCAGCACAGGAAATTGAAGAAATACGCATAGCAGGAAGGCAGAAAACTGATAGGGTACACTTTGACACTATTTCGTTGTACGTTACTCATCCATTGTACTGTGTGTGGCAGTTGGGAGTTCAAAACGAGGAAGTTGGAAGAATGCAGAGGTTTATGAAGGCTACTGGAATAAGACTGAAAAAATGGATTGATCGTCAGCAGGGGAAGAGGCTTGCGAAAGGAAAACAAGAGGATTTGGCAACCGTGCTATGGATGGATAAGTGCTAGAAATATTTTTTTGTGATGTAATAGCTCTAAATTCAATCAAAGTATATGTTTTATAAACTTTTAATCACTTATAACTTGAAAAACTTTTTATGTATGCATGCGTGAATTGTTGAGTAGACTGTCCGTAGATAGTTGTCAAAAGGGTGCATTTTTGCGAAAGAAATGTTCTTAGTTCTTTCCAATAATAAAAGATTTATATAATAACCTATCCATAAAAGAAAAAGATCTTGAGTCGGTACATTTTTTAGATTTTTTTAAATTAATTTAAGAACATACAAACTTACAATCTGACATCTTATCATGTAGTCCTCCTAGTTCCCTATGTATACTTAAGTATAAGTAGTTTATGCATTCTTTAGTAAAATTAGTGTCTTTCTTCGTTTCTTATTCCCTCAACTTTTAAAAGTACAATTTGTAGTGCTTGCAAATATTTTCAGTAAGTAATTAAACAGCAAACCAAATGTTAATTAAAATTAAATGCAAGTTAGGTGGTAAGAGGGTTTTAGACAAATTGTTTGGTAATCTCGTTGCTCAGACTCCCACGCTTTCCGTGGCGGAAGTAACCAGACCTTTGGGTCCCACTAAGGTTTTGAATTGTTCCGGAACGGGGTACTCGGCCTTTAAAAAAAGACAGCAACATTTTAAAACATTAATTCATTATTCATGTGAAATTATTTAAAGAAATTGTAAAGCTTACAAAATCCCCGTCCTGTCCCTTGGGAACCATCACATTCAACGCCGAGCTCTTCGCCGACACAATTTCCACCTGAAGACTGTCCTTACTCAGAAACATCTGAAGTCCATCCACCTTGTCAATGGTTATCGTTGGCACTGTTCCCAGCACCTGCATTTGACAATCCCGACAATTGACAAACTCCACCGAGGCCACCAAGCTATCAAAAACTATCGCAGTTTTCACGCAATTGTCCACCACAATGGAGTTCAGCTTCCCCTTCACCTGAAGCGTGGAGTCCTTACAGCCAAAAACGTAAACCACTTGGTTCATCTGGACATCGTCAATCTTCAGGTTCTTCTGGCCCACTTGGTACTCCACGCTCCACTTTTTCCCTTCGAGAATCATCTTTGGTGGCTTTTGAGCCACTGCCTTGTTCTGCTGACCATTGGTAACATGACCACCGGGTTTGGTGGAGGGAACAGTTCCTCCTTGTCTTAGATTGGGATTCTTGTGGGTTTGCATGTCCGCAGTAACCTTCTTCAGTCCCCGGGTGACATCACCTCCCTTGTTCAATTCCGCAAAGAGTTGCGCCCTTCCCGCATCCGCTACTTGAAGCTCCTCCAAAGTGGGCATTTCAAATGCGGGGGGTGGAGGTGGCGGAGGGGCTCCAGCTTGAACTCCTCCACCAGAAGGCATTGGCACCTTGCCCCAAACCAAGCCCGTGGTATGATGCTTTCTTACATAAGTTTCCAAAGAACTTAAAGTGGCCACCCAAGCTTTAGCCCACTCCGCATGTCCCGGCTTATCCTTAAAGTCCTTGAGAACCCGGTTAGTGTAGAACATGCCCGCGTCCTTCATTTCTTTAATGTAGGGAGCAGGTGTGGGGGAAATGGTCACCCAGGCCAAGGCAGGAATGCTTTCAGAGACGCCACTCAAGTGGTTAAAGAAGGGGGAGGACCGTCGTTTTTCTCGAAACTGTTGGATGGCACTAATGCCATTGGCAGTGTCACTCAATAATCGTTCCAATGTCCCATTATCTCCAGGTTTAGCGTGCTTGGTCGCAGTAAGTAGAAAATTGCGTTGAGCCCTTTAAAAATCAATAAGATTTCAAGTTAACTCCCAGAAAATAGTCAATTAAATCAGTTAATTAATTAACTTACCCGAAAGCCTTTTGGACCAAAGTGGCATGCTCCGCAATGTCCCCTCCCAGCTTTTGGGCGCAGCTCAGAAACTCGGCCAAGGTACTGGTGGCCACATCCTCGTCAAATTGTACAACGGCAGGAGTCACTTTAGCAATTAAAAACGGGTCAAGTTAATTAAACAGGCAGTAAGATTGGTAAAGTGATTAAAAGCGTTTTGGGTCTTACCATCACCCATTTTAATGCTGATTCTTTGGTATTTTTGCAGTGACAAAGGCAGGGACCTGGTTCAGTCTTTGGAATGTTAATTAGTACTGGAATTAGTTTAAGTTGTGGTTAAATACTGATAAATTTTAAAGGAAATTTGTGAATTGATAAGACTGGGACACGTCAGAAGTCAGAACTGAGCTGTCAGTCTGCCTTACCGAGAACTGAAGCGGAACAAGCAGCTCAGCTGATTATGATGCTTTGGCTTGTGGCTTTGGCTTGGCTCTGAAGAGGATGCTGCTGCTGGTTATGCTAGAATGCAAATTTCCTTGGATTAATTACCTGCTAATTAGGTTAATTGGACTGGGAATTAAGTGGACAAGGGAAATGGAGGGTGGAGGTGACCAAAGTGCTTTAATTACTGTGAAGATGGAGGGAGACATTAAGACTGAAGTGGAGAGTATTTTTTGTCCAGAGGAAGGTGACCTTGAACTTGATTATGCTGGGGACAGGCTTTGTGTGGTTGCCAAGATTGATCTGGAACCGGAAGTGGAGTTGGAAGATGGTCAGAATGACCAGGATTTTATGGAGGATCCTCTGGGTGGGTAAAATTAATTAGAATTTTAGGTTAAAGATGATTTCACTGCAGCAAAAGTTGACAATGATATTTTTTGTAGCTTTGGGGGCACAAGAAGTTATTACAGAAGAGGAACTTGTGGTGATGGAGGTGGACCCGAAAATTGAGCCTGAGGGTGTTGACAATAGCCCCAAAGACAATTCAGTAGGACTTAAGTCAAAGTAAGTTCGTTTCGTTGGATCATTAAATTATTGAAACATCTTGGTCTACTTTATCCACCATTTTTAACTTCTCTTGCTTTAACCCTTATAATTATGACTCTATCTAGAGCACCAAAGCTGGAAATGATAAGACCAGCAATTTGTCGGTACTGCAACACCGGCTTCCCCAGCCCTGACCTGTATGAACACCACATGAGCACTGAACACCAAGACGAGCGCCCTTACTCCTGTCGCCACTGCGAAAAAGCCTTTCAAAACTCAACATCTTGTCGTCGTCACGAAACCATTCACAATCCCAAGCGTTGGTTGACTCAGCCTGCGTTCAAATGCGATTTATGTCCCAAGGCGTACCACCTAAAAACCAGTATGCAAAATCATCGAAACAAAGTACATTTGGGTTACAAGTATCCAAAGAGAAGCTCCAAGGCTCCTTTGCTGGAGCACCATAGTACCAAGGGCAGTAAGAATCCCAATCCTTATCGCAAACCCAAGGAAATCTTTCCTTGTCCCCATTGTGACCGCAAGTTTGAAATGAAGTGCTTGTTAAAAAATCACCTAGTTTATCACTCAAGCGAACGCCCATTTCCCTGTCCCATTTGCCAGCAGTCCTTTCCACTGCAAAAGTTAGTCAAAGTGCACATTCGAAGAGTGCACGAAAAGCCCACTCCCACGGGAATGCACCATCCTAATCCCAAATGGCAATGGGGACAACCCTGTCCCTGCACGGTTTGTGGGAAGGTTTTTCCTGTTCCAAGTAAACTTCGTAACCACATGACCATTCACACCGGAGAAAAACCACATGCCTGTCCTTCCTGTGGACAGCGGT
Source organism: Entomobrya proxima (assembly GCA_029691765.1). Classification (NCBI taxonomy): domain Eukaryota; kingdom Metazoa; phylum Arthropoda; class Collembola; order Entomobryomorpha; family Entomobryidae; genus Entomobrya; species Entomobrya proxima. Next base: position 39,442,869 of record CM056172.1, read on the forward strand.
TTCGATTAAAGAACTTGCTAAACAGTCACATGAAACGGCACAATCCTCAACTGAAATCCAATCCGTTGAAACACTACAAATGTCGAATTTGTGGGAAAGATGGGTTTATTGACTTTTCTGACTTTCAATCTCATCGGCTAATGAAATCTCACGCTCAAATTCCTTACGAAAGCGAAAAGGAGAAAAGCTTTGCTTGTGCAATTTGCGGAAAACCCCATTTTTTACGGGAAGATGCTATCATTTGTGCGACACTAGGTCACGATCCCTCCACTTTGCACCAAGCCATGTTCAGATTTAAATGTCCAGAATGCCCTCCAGAAGCATGGGGATTTAGGAACATGGCCTTACTCCGAAAGCACTGGAGTGAGGAACATCCACACAAATTTCTACCCACGGAATTTAGAAGTTCAATGTACACCAAAAAAGAAAGATTGACGGAAGATAACCTTCCAAGCGTTAGAATTGATAAGAAAAGGAAGCAAAAATGGAAGACAGAAGGAATTCCGGAGGATGTTTTAAAGAGTGAAGTCCCACTGTACATTGAGCTGCCGCTGTTACCGGTTCCAGAGGAGATGCGGTTAAATAAAAGGGAAAAATGGAATGGGAAACGTGTACGGAAAGATTTGGAGTGTGAATTGTGCGGCATTCGAGTGGCAAATTCCGCTAATCTCAAAAGACACCAGAAAGTTGTTCATAATCCAAACAGAACGGAAGTGGGTAGAAAAGAGTATGAATGCGGTCAGTGTAGTAAACTGTTTTGGAAAATAAGCACACTTAAAGCACATGAGAAAACGCATCAGGATGGTTATCAGCCAGAGCCAAGACCAAGAAATGCTTTATTTTCATCGGTATCCGAGATTGAAAAGGTTATCAAGCAGGAAGTGGAGGAGCAGCATGAAGAAGGTCGCAGGGTTAATGTTCATGATGATAAAGCGGTGGCTAGAATACTAAACTACAAAACTGTGCAAGTTTCCCTGCTCAAGTGGAACTTTCCTCAGGGAATGGTGGATAAGTGCAAGGCATACTATGGTCTTGGATAAATTCCTATTAAAGTAAATAGACAATGGATAGTAGTTTTATTTTTTCATACAATCTCGTCTTGAAAACTTTATTGTGATAGCCACAACACTTTATTCAAACTATTTTATATAATAAATTATTTATAGAAATTATTTTGTTAGAATGAACGATTTTAGAGGACATGATTTGACTTTCAAACGGTTTTTATTGTTAACGTTTCGGCATCCAAAAGAAAGTTATTTTGAAAATTAGTTCACTTAAATACCTATTTACATTCACTTCCCTTTCACAATAGTTTATGCATTTCTACAAAGGGGGCAATAAAAGACATGCTTTCTGGTCTGGGTTTTAAAACTAACTAAATATAATAACTTAAGATTTACATCATCAACTATATTGTATTATATTTTGTAGGGTTATAACTTATAAGTGCAATTATGCATGTCAAGTCAAGTGAAATTCAGTCTGCTTTTCTGAGAACTGAAGCGGAACAAGCAGCTCAGCTGATGATGATGCTTTGGCTTTTTTGGCTTGGCCTTGAGCTCAGGAAGCTGCTGCTGCTGGTCGGCTAGCAAATTTGATGGCAAATTTCCTTGCATTAATTAACGGTTAATTATTGAATTGGAGGGGGAATTAAGTGAAGTAGACAATGGAGGGTGGAGATGACCAAAGTGGAGGAATTACTGTTAAGATGGAGGGAGACATTAAGACTGAAGTGGAGAGTAATATTTGTCCAGAGGAAGATGACCTTGAACTTGAGGATGTTGGGGACAAGCTTTGTGTGGTTGCCAAAGTGGATTTGGAACCGGAAGTGGAGTTGAATGGTGTTCAGAATGGCATGTGTTCCATGGAGGATCCACTAGGTGGGTAAAATTACTTAGGATTCTAATTAAAAAGGTGATTATAGCTCTAAAATATTAAAATGTGATTTTAATTGCTTTAAAGCTTTAGAGGAACCTCAGAGGCTTGCGGAGGGTTTGATGACTTTGGTGGAACCCCAAATGGAAAGTGCTAACAGAGACAAAGACAGCAGTGACGAAAGTGCCAACAGTGTTCTAAAACGTGCTAAGTCGAAGTAAGTTGGTGTTCTCATTGCATTGTCATTCGTCATCATTCATGGTGTCATGTCATATTTATGGGTCGCTATGTCTACACATGCTGAAATGGCTATGAAATGGCAAACATTTTCCAATCACTGCTTGGTTAGTCTTTAAACTCAACTGTAACTGCTACATTTTATCCTTCACACAGGGCGATTTCAAAGCTGAAAAAGATAAGACCAGCAATTTGTCGGTACTGCAACACCGGCTTTCCCAGCCCTGACCTGTATGAACATCACATGAGCACTGAACACCAGGAAGAACGCCCTTACTCCTGTCGCCACTGCGGAAAAACCTTCCAAAACTTACCAAATTGTCGTCGTCACGAAACCATTCACAATCCCAAACGTTGGTTGACTGAGCCGCAGTACCAGTGCAACTTATGTTCCAAACGCTACCACCTAAAAACTAGTATGGAAAATCATCGAAAGAAAGTACATTTGGGTTACAAGCCTCCAAAGAGATGCTACAAGAGGCCAGTGCTAGAACACCATAGTACAAAGGGCACCAAGAATCCCAACCCTTATCGCAAACCCAAAGAAGTATTTCCCTGTCCCCATTGTGACCTCAAGTTTGACATGCGATGTGAACTACGGAAGCACCTAACTTGTCACACAAAGGAGCGCCCGTTTCCCTGTCCCATTTGCCAACAGCCATTTGCTCTGGAAACCCAAGTAAAGAGTCACATTCGAGACGTGCACGAAAAGTCTACGCCCACGGGAATGCATCACCCACGTCCAAAGTGGCAAGCGAAACAACCCTGTCCCTGCACGGTTTGCGGGAAGGTTTTCTCAGTTCCCAGTCAACTTCGCAATCACATGACCCTTCACACGGGAGAGCTTCCCCATGGTTGTACCACATGTGGAAAGCGATTTCGAATGGTAGGCACTCTAAAACACCACATTAGATGGCATCACACCCCTGAATTGAGGTCCAATGCTTTGAAGCTATACAAATGTCTGATTTGCGGTAAGGACGACATTGTCGTCTTTAATATCCTCAGAACTCACCGAAAAACTCATGCTCACATTCCTTATGACAGTGAAAAGGAGAAGCCATTTGCTTGTGGCGTTTGTGGAAAACCCCATTTTTTACGGGAAGGTGCTATCATTTGCGCGGCACTAGGTCACGATCCCTCCTCATTGTACAGTGCCATGTTTAAATTTAAATGTCCGGAATGTCCCCCAGAAACATTTGGATTTAGGAATTTATCTCTGTTGAGAAAACACTGGAGTGAGGAGCACCCCCAGAAATTTTTACCAACGGAACTTAGAAAAGGAATGTACAACGTAAATTTGAAGGAGGATGACTTACCAACCGCTAGAGTTGACAAGAAAAAGAAAGAAAAATGGAAGAACGAAGGAATTCCTGAGGATATTTTAAATGAAAGTATGTACATTGAGCTTCCGCTGTTGCCTATTCCAGAGGAGATGCGGTTGTTGACGAAGAGTAGAAAATGGAAAGGGAAAACTGTAGAGAAAGAATTGAAATGTGACTTGTGCGGGATTCGAGTGGCAAGTACAGGTAATTTGAGCAGACACCGAAAAATAGTTCATGATCCAAACAGAGCCCACCTGGTCAGGAAGGGATATCAGTGCAGCCAGTGTAATAAAATGTTTTGGAAGGTTGGGACACTCAAGGCACATGAAAAATCTCACCAGCAGGGTTATCAACCAAGAAAAGTGGGAAAACCAAGAAAATCAAAAGTAGACTTTGATGAAGTGGTTATCAAGCAAGAAGTGCCAGAAGTTGATGAGATTCCATTAAGAAGCAAATTTAGATGCAGATTTTGTGCGAGGACATTTGCACTTTTGAAAGCTGTTCGGATGCATGAGTTAAGACAACATGTGCGACCTTGGTCTACCAGCAGCAATAAAAAGGAAATCAAGGTTGAAGATGATACCAAAAGTGTTTATAGGGTTAATGTTTATGATGCTAAATCGGTGGCTAAAATATTAGATTATAAAACTGTGAAAGTTTCCTTGCTCAAGTGGAACTTTCCTCAAGGGATGATTGATAAGTGCAGAGAAGAGTATGGTGTGGGCTGTTGACTAGATTAGAACTTCCTGTAAGATAAGCAAAATTTCTGGACAGAATGGAAGAAACTTGAAAAACTATAAATCTTACCAGTGCCAGAGCTTTTATTAAAAGAGTATATTAAAATTATATATTATATTATTAAAAGCCAAAAATGACTACTACTAAAAGAGTATATATTTAATTATACAATGTAATTAATAGTTTTATATATTTTTAGACAGTCTTGCCTTAACCACTTATTGTGATACCAAAAAACTATTTCTGGATAATAAATTATGTAGAAAATACTTTGAAAATTCGCTTTCACTTGCAATAGTTCTGTAATACAGAATCTGTATGGTGTAAATTGGGGCATTACAAGACAGTCATTTTTTTCTTATGTTTATAATTAACTATCAAGAACAACGACCAACGACACATTTTCACACATCACTGATGTAACATCATTAAAATCCTCTTAATTTGTATCTCACTTTCATTGTCTCATGTCGAATTATTTATTTAGATAGCCCTTCTGCCATCACTTGCTCTAGTCTAGCCATCTTCACTTTCATTTTCTGTACCCTCAACCTTGCATCCTATCCAAGTTCTGCGTAGGTATATGTCTCAGTGCAGCCTTTCCTCCCGAACGCAGTCAGACTCCGGGGTTTTCTCCATCAAGTTGTTGCTGAGGGGTTTTCTCTTCTCCATCCCATCATTTGGGGCACTACGATACACTCTTGTTTGAAACGTGACATCGCTAAACCAAAAGAGACAAAGTATCTTTCTTCTTTTCTCCATTTTTGTTCTCCAGTTGACCATTTGGGGCAACTTGACACATTTCTCTTAGAGGAATAAGAAGAGTTGACATAAAACGCCAAAAAGAAGGGTAGACACAAAGTGAAAGGTGTTTTTGGTCTAAGCTTTTTTCAAAATGGAGTCGGAGGCTACAGTTAAAACGGCCAGTAAAAATTTCCTACAAGATGATAATCATCCTCGTCGTGGTCAAGTCCTCTGCTTCCCCACCATCATCAAAGTGGACCTGGAACCGGAAGTGGAGCAGTTTGATGCTGACCAGAGTGTTCAAACTTGTTATTCTCAAGGATATCATCTAAAAGTGAGCTTAGAAACTCAGCCCAAGAATTCCGATCTGGCCAAAGAAGTGGTTATCAAGCAAGAAAAACAATTTGCTAGTGACAACGACAACCTAGTCCCATTCTTTACTGATAAGCTTCGAAACAGGAATCTTGACCATCAAGTGCAAAATCAGTTAGTTATCAAAGAGGAGAAAGTTGATGCTCCAATCAATGTTCAGTTTAGATGCAGATTTTGTGGCAGAATTTTTACTAAAAGGAGAGCAGTTGGATTACATCAGCTAAGAATGCATATTCGACCTTGGTCCACCAACAGAAAGTGCAACGTTAACGTTGGAAGAGTTTCCATTTCTTCTGCAAAATTAAGTCAGGATGTTTTCTTTGGTTTCAGTCAGACAGTTAATGTTCATGATGCTAAAGCAGTGGCCAAAATACTAAACTACAAAAGTGTCAACGTTTCCCTGCTCAAATGGAACTTTTCCTAAAGGAAATGGTGATTTAAGTGCAGGTGAGAATATGTGCTAAATTCAGAATCAAACAGAAACTGGACAAAATTAAAAAAAATCTTCCGATATTTTAAAAATGTGCTGCTAAGTTATTAAGTCACGTTTCAACATCTCATCTATGCTTTTCCCTGTACCCAAATTACACATTACAAATTAGCTGTACTGCAAACGTGCATAAAATTAATAATTTGCTTTCTCGGACTTACAATCAGTGCCACTGGAAATTAAATCCGAAGAAGCAATGCAAGTGAGTATTTTAGTCTCTATGGACATTTGATCTACATAATATAATAGAATGCATTCATCAAAATGCTGTCACTTGTTCTTGGTACGTGGTTTTTGGACAGCTAGACAGAATTCCCTACGCTTAAATCAGCCTCAAACATAATACTGTGCATATACAATTGGCTCTACTAATAAATCTTAGATTTACATTTTGCACGTTCATTATTGCTTCCTGACAGCCGGTGTGGCCATCGCCCCTTTCCGTCTTCCTCTTCCTTCATTTCCCCTGTGTTCCTCCTTGTCGTTACAATTTCATCATGCAAGTCCAGTAAAGTGGAAACTGGAAAGTCTGACGAGTGTGTATTCCCTCAGTAAGTTTTCATCGGGCAGTTGTTGGTTGGTTTGGTTCATTATCAGTTCAGTTCCTATCAGGAATCGGGAACATTTTTATCTGCTATCTTAACACCCGGGGTAATGCGATATACTTTTCATTGACAAGCAAAAAAGAACAAAACACTTCGTTAATTCTTCGGGTGCAATTTTTTAGTAGCAAAGCAGTGATTATCAGTGAGTAATAAAGCGAAATAAAATCGGTTTTTACATAAAAGTGGCAGATCAATCTCAGTTGGAAGGTGTCCCCAGTGAAAAAACCGGTTTTCCATGAACAAGATCACATCATTTGTACATTGTCCATAAACCAGTGTTTGTTTGTCGTCCTTCTATCTTTATCTACTCTTGTCACGTTTCCTTTCCTGGGATCACTCTGACTAGGAACAAGTTTCGGTGAAAAGTTATCATTCGAGCTATCAGTCAGACTACGAACATTTCTCCAGACTGTTTTGTTGATTGGGTTACATGAGTTCTTAAGCATTCGGGGCAACTTGATACATTCTTATACAAACAGCGTCGGAGAAAATGGAGTCGCAGGTTGAGTTTGAAATCGAGGTTATTTTCCAACAGAAGAAGAACCGTGACCTTCATCAAGCTACACAAGAACCGGAAGTAGAATTTTATGCTGGCCATGATATCCAGCCATCTACTGAAGATGAAGTGACTCCTACGCAAAATATATTTCATACGTCACCTTCTACGGAGAACTATCCCGAACAAAAAGGACGACCGGATCCCTGCACAATTTGTGGAAAAGTTTTCCGGGTTTTTAGCCAGCTTCAGTATCATATGCTTGTGCACAATGGAGAAAAGCCCTACATTTGTTCGTTTTGTGGATACGGATTTCGAAGGAGGTATGAGCTTATCAGACATCAAAGGCAATACCACGCACCGGAAATACCGAAATCCACTAGGATAAAAATGTACAAGTGCATTATTTGCGGAAGGGACAACATTTTAACATTCTCCGGCCTTCGTCAGCATCGGGTTAGAAGTCATCCCGAAGTTCCTGATGAACCCGAGAAAGAAACGCCGTTTGCTTGTACAATTTGTGACAAACGGTATTGGTTACGGCAAGATGCCATAATTTGTGCAGAGTTGGGGCATAAGGAAAGAATGCAAAAGAAAATGATAGAAAGCTGGAAAGAAAATGGGATTCCAGAGAAAATTTTAAAAAGTGAAAGCCCGTTGTTCATTGAGCTTCCAACTATTTATCAGGAAGAGGAAAGAAAAGTTACATACATTAAGCCTAAGAAGCGTGATCGGTCTTACAAACCAAAATACACAAGGTAATAATTTTATTGACTAATTAACAGGTTCAATGTTTTCCTAGAAGCTTATTTTTATCTACACAGGACCTATGTGGCCACCAAAAGGCATAATCCAGAAGTTTGCCAGTTTTGCAACATGGAATTTCCCTGTACTGCTTTTTACGAGCGACACCTAAGAAATGTACATCAATTTTCTTTTTCTTGTCGGCACTGTGGAAGGATCTTAAAAAGTTTGCGAAGTCTTCGCCAACACGAAATCATTCATAATCCAAGCCTATATAAGTTCCAGTGCGACCAGTGTTCTAATAGCTATCCCTTGAAACAAAGTTTGAAAAAACATCGACGGAGTGTTCATCACGATTTGGAATACAAGTATCCAATAACCAGAAACGAAAAGATTTCAGTGCAAGAGCCCAATAGCACAGAGAAAACCGAAAACCAGGATGATAAACCGATTTCCGTAGAAATTAATGAAGATTCTGTTAATTTCAATAATTGTCAAAATGCAATTCTTGGAACAACTGCTACTGATGCTGTTGCAGTGGCTCCAATAATAAACTGCGAATCTGTGCCAGTGACCCTACTCGAGTGCAACTATGCCCAGATTGTGGTGTTGCCTATTGAACAAGATCAAGTGGGCACTTACTTTGTTCTATGATATAACTCTGCGCAAGAAAGTAGAAAATCAAGTTGATTTTTGAAATGTTTCAAAAAACCATGTATACACTCTCCACACAGTTTTTTATGCTGATTCCAAATCTATCTTTACATTTTTACAGTTTTGCAAGATGCCCGAGTAATTTGTATTTTAAAATAGCTAATATGTTGGGGTAATGTGATACAAGCACAACCCTCATATATGCTGGAGTCCTGCCATTCTTCCTTCTTTTTTATCGGTTTGGCGTAAAAGGGGCAATGCGATACTCTTCCGAGAGAAGAAAACAAGTTGTCATTCCAAAATTGCAGAGGTAGAAAACAAATTGGAGTTGAAGCCAACGCTGTCAGTGAAAACTCAAGTGAAACAAATTAAGTTATGGTTAAAGTTCATCAAAAATGAAAAATTGACAAAAATACTTCATAAAGAGTGCAACTAAATGTAAATGCATATTTTAGTGACTGAGGACAAATGTCGGACTTTGGCATACAAATTCTAAAACAGAAAAGCTGTACAATTTTCTAAATTATCAAGGGAGCATCTTAGACTAAGATTCTTAGTCCCCATGGACATAATCTTCAAAATTGTTATGCAATTCAAAAATGCAAAGATTTTGTCTCGTTTTGTGCTTCGCCTGGTTCTTGGTCAGCTACTCAGAATTCGCACGTCGGACTTTTTATTTGCATGTAAGTTTCAACTAACACTACTTTTTTGCTGTGTATCCATAAACAAAACTAAAATATCCAGCAGCTTAAAAACTCGCATATAAGGTAATCAAAAATAAATTTTACAAAATCAAGTGGTCTTATAATTTCATTGTCGCAAATTCAAGATTTCAACTCTGTTTTTACAAAAGCTTTTAAATAAGCATATATCGAAAGTACTTCTTTTAGTATGTACTCGCTGTCACTTTAAATTTTAAAATGCACATTTATGGTTAGTTTTTATATTTAGCATCCGGTTACTTCAGATTTATGGCGTGTCTATGCCAATATGGTGTTTTCAGATAGTACTTTCTTAAAAAGCCATTTATAAAACTACAACATACTTGCAAAAAAAATTTAATTAGTTTACAAACCGTCACAACCACTGGATAATTTTCACTGACAAACGTAATACCAGAAATTCCAAGTCCTATCAAAAAAACTATAAACAGTACAAGTATTTTACCACTCATTTTTGGTGGCCGAAATCTTTCGCTTGTTTTTGATTCGTATTTTGAACCGGATAATAAGAAGTCTTGCCACCACTCAAACATGTGTGAAGTCTTAAACCACAGGATTTTTTGTGACAGATGGGGTGGGACAATCCCCGAAAACGAGAAATACTGATAGTAAGTAAAATACTTCTCAATTCCCACATCAATGGGTTTACTAGTTTGTGTTTCTGATTCTTCAACTCTTCTTGCATAACTATGTGCTAGATACGTAGGAACAATTATTGCTGTATTGTTGCACGCTTATAGGTTTTCCATTATCACTTGCTCATCCAGCCTTAAAATTTTATCTACAACTTTATAGCCTTCTTTTATGCTGCTTTTGTTAACTAAACCTTCCAATACGTTTTTAATTTTTAATTTTGTCTCTGGATAAAAGTCCGAATTATTTGCTACTGTTTGTTCAAAACGACTTTTATAAGTAAGATAAGAGACACATAGATAACTGTAAACGTCAAACCAGTACCATGAACCACCAAGATGAAGCTGAATCCTATGCCCCATTTCCGAGAAAATAGTGTTGCTCCATAAGTTTACCTTGTCATAAAACTCAACTTTTGAAACCTGTGCGTACACTGAAATGTTATATGCCAAAAGTTGTTCAAAATGACGATATTGTATTCTACTTTTAGCCGAAGTAATTTTGTACGCATTCTGTAAAACTAATGCAGCAAATGAAAGTATAACCAGCATTAGCTCAATTACCTTATGTTTATACTTTGTTACTCCAATCTGACTTGGCTGACCCAATATTATTGTAAGCATTTCGAAATAATAGCTTAAAAATGTGTAAAAGCGAATGACTGAACATTGTCCATACAGAGACAAAAGTACCACAAGAACTTCCGTTGTAATAATAATAGCATACCATAAGGCTTTCTGAAATACATTTGTAAAGTGTTCAAATGAAATAGTACTTAGTTTTCCTTTGCCACAGCTAACAAATCTGAGTTGATGAATGTTATCTTCTATTGCTAATGGGTAGCTAAAAGCAATAGTGAAGTCAGTAATGGACAAGTATGATCTTACAATAGTAGGCACTTCCTTGTTATTTGAGGCGTTAACTTTGATGTGATTGTCATTATCACAGGCAAATGCTTTTGTCAAGGCACTTCGCAAATATGTAACGTTACCAAAAATATGTTTCCACTCGAAAACGTATGCATGAGCAAGTCTGTCTGTCAGTTTTTTAAATGGAATGTTCACTTTCGTCCCTCTGCTAAAGTAATTTGTACAAAGTTCTAAATGCGTTTTGAATTGCGAGTATTCCAATTGCAAGTCAATATAAAGTTTGTTGTATTCCTTTGAACACAATATGCCTGTATCTAGTATTGTCAAAGTTACTTCATTTATCGATATTTGCCTGATGTGCGTTTTGGCTTGAGTAAATGGTGCATAGCAAAGCCGATAAAATTTCAATTCTACAACTAAATTTGAGATTTGTTTAGCATTGGCAGTCGTTTTAAATTCCACCAGAAACACCAAGCCGTTTGTTATACTACTTATACTTCTACCGTCTCGGTCCACTTCTTGTTGCAGTCCTGCATAGAAAGCTCTTAGTCGGTCTTGTGGTTGACGGTTGAATTGTATTTGCATGATAGACCATTAGTATGATCGGAGTTTTTGAAGACGGTAAAACTGTCGTTGCATAGTAATTGATGTCATATTCAAATATACCTGGGTATGGCGATCTCCGGAAGGTAAAAGAGACTTCCCTTTTTTCAATAGTTAGATTGAATAGCAGTGTTACCCTACGAGACCATGGTCTAATCTTCATTGCCAGTTTTAGGAAATTCCACTGAACACAAAATATTGTACGGTATACTCCTGTATTATATGTGGATAGTGGACAATTTGATTGGTAGTTCGAATAACGGTCATTTCTATAATAAAGAGTAAAGTTTCTTGCAGGTACTGTCACAATATTTCTTATTGTTACAGACGGCTATCATCAGCTGTCCTCAGACCGCGTACCCATTATGAACATGTTGACAGCCAATCCTGGCCGTCACGTGATTTAGCTGTTGTTTGGTTGTGAATCACGTGACGGCCAGGATTGGCTGTCAACATGTTCATAATGGGTACGCGGTCTGAGGACAGCTGATGATAGCCGTCTGTATGTTTCCTCCACGTTGCGTTGCCTCAGTTTCGATATTCCACTTGTGTATCGTCTGCTTAAAATGGGATGGGTAGTGGATATAAAGTCAAAATTTAAAAAGTTTTCTATCACGATAAACGAATTATGCTCAAGTAACGGAAAAAGTATTTGGTCCACTTTAAAAAGTACACGTCTAACATTTTCAGAGATTCTAGTAGTTTTATTAATGTAGCCGGGATCATTAATTTCTTTAGAAGCAATGATTTTCTCTTGAATTTTTGTAAATTTAAACTTTTTCAAATTTCCAATCCCCATGTTCAAAAGGAAGATAAACAGTAGGATACTTGTAATGCAATTCATTTTTGAGATTTAAAAAGCAAATAGATTTTATTAGTAATGTAAGTTCTTTATATATTTTGCAAGAACCAATGTTCAGTTGTAACAAAACGAAAATACCCACTGTTTATTGTGTCGATGGCAAATAGCGTCGGCTTTGTTTGGCACAGTGTACGTGTTCAGTGTTGGTATGCGCTGCGGTAATTAAAAAACTACATCCGGTTAATTATTACCTTGCTACAACTCTCCATAATGACTTAAAACACTTCCCCAATTCCATTTCTGCTAGCTTATGTGTGTTCTCCAGAAAGTACCAACTTTGTTACTGTATAATATGCAATAGACAGCAGTGGCATACATGGCAATATAATATGTATTTCAGTTACATTTTAAAGTTTCATCTACGACCCAATCACATTTCTAAACGTATAACAATTAATTGATTTTACGTTAAATCGAAGAATGTCAGGAACCACGAAGAATTATATCCATCATTTCTCGTGCCAAGTTCGCTAATACATAGAAAGCATAAATATATAATGTTATGAAAAGTTCAAAAATGTGTGCTTTCTTCCTTCAGAAGTGTGTACTTTGTGTATGTAATGTTGAAATCATGATGATGTTAATTGAGTATGAATGAACTACCATTTTAACACATTTCACAAGAGATCCGAATTATATAATGTATTGATTTCATAATACAGCAACAATTTTGGAATTACATAACTTTCCAAATACTTGAAGATATGAAAAACCTATTAACCTATATCAAGCGTCCATAAAAACCCAACTGCGCAAGTTTCCCTATTCAAATGGAACTTTCCTAACGGGATGGATGGATAAGTGCAAGACAGATTCTGGTCTGGACTAGGTCCGTAATCAACCATATGAGAAACTAAAAACCTCTAAGAAATGGAAAAATTCTAGGTACTTTTATTAATAGTTACAAACACTTCATTTTTTCTTAGAATTTTGCTTACAACTTGCTATGATAACCACAAAAGTTTTGTGACAAAACTATTTGGAACATCGAAACATCGGAATTTTAAAAAAAAGTCTGAAATACACTCCATGCATTACATTCTTTTTATTGTAAAGCTATTTTTATGTATTAAACGTTTTGCTTGGTTTACAATTGGCGTGGAGTGGCAATATTTTGAAATGGGGTAATAAAAGATAGACATATTTTCTGAAGTTTATAATTATATATAAAAATGTTTATTAAGGAACAACAACTTTAAATATGTGCTGAATTCAGAATTAAAAAGAAACTGGACGAAAAGAAAAAAAATTTTGTCGAATCAGTAAAAAATCATGCTATGGTATTAACTTTCATTTCAACTTGAAGCCTCGTTTTCCCTTAATCCAAATGTCTTATTTATTTTGAGGTTTGTGCCCCGCTTCCATTTTCATGTGCCCGTGTGTACAATTTTTTGCATTTCATCACGCATGCAGGCCTACTAGACACAGTAGAGAACGGAAGAAGTGGAGCTCTGCAGTCAATTTTCTTCAGGCAATTGTTGGTAGAATAGTTTGAGTCTGTCTACTTTGGTAATTTGGTCACAGAGTGCTTCTTCATTGTTTGAATGTAAGCATTTAATACCGAAACAGTTACATTATCTGTAATCGGTTTTACAAAACCGTTTGCTAAAAAGTTTGACTTGGAAAATGAATCAAAAATCTCCAGAGGTAAACCGGTTTTCAATCAAAAGATCTAAGATCTCATCATTCGCACGTTTTGCACAATGAACCACTATTTGTCGTCGCTCTTTTTTATCCACAATTGTCACTCAGACATCAGTAGTATACGATCCCTCCAGGTTACTTGGAAAAACGTTGAAGTTTAAATGTCCTGAGTGATTATAAAAAAGCTTTGGAAAAACCCGGGTAGTGTTGGGAAATTTGCGCATGAATTTGGGTGCACATAATAATGACTTTTTGCGTCTTTCTACAAGTAGGGGCATCGTGACACTGACCTTTTCCAAATTTTCAAAAGTATTACAAAAGTTGTAAGCTTTGTGTTACCCTTTTATACAAATCCAAATATTGTACTATAGCAGTTGTACTTAAAAAGCTGTTCAGATTTATAAGGATACAATGTTGGACCATAGTCTACCAACAGAAAGTGCATAGAGCATTCATAGTGGAAAAAAATTTGCTGACAGTATGATTCTGTGGTACTCTTATTTTTCACTTTTATTTTCTACGTACCCCAATCACTACACTTGGCAAAACAAGTTGAAAGTGCGACCATGCATATTTTGTATCAATATGCTTTCGCCAACTTCGGGTTTGAAAGGCTAAGGCTATTTGTGTGTGTGTTCCTGTGAACTTTGACACTTTCAATTATCATCAAAACAGATATATTTTAAGAAATCTGTACTTTATCCTCCATGGACTGATAATCTCCATATTTTAATAGACTGAACCAAAAGGGAAATCAAAGTGTTAGTTGTAAAAGGTCGCGCAAAATATTAAATACAAAATATCTCAAGATTGTGTATCATCTGCACGTGATTTTGAACTGCCCTCCCTGTGTAGGAACCAAAATGCTTGTCTTGTATAAATTTGGTGAAATATTATCTACCCAGGTTCTTGTTTTCATATTCGTTTCACATTTTTCCCGTTCTTCATACTTATTCAGTCTTGATGATTTTGACAGTGATTGTGAATCTAATAAGATGACTTTCCTTTTCCTGTTATTCTGTTGTGCAACAATTTATTTTAGGTTTTCCCTAATAACCCAATGGTTACACATCACAAAACTAGTGCTAAATATAACCAGACAGACGTGTAACAGACAAGCAAACAAGTGAGCATTTGTCTCCATGCTGGAAAAGTGAGAGTCACAGTTGGGAAAGGTAGCACCAAACCAAGACATGCCATTCGTACAGATTTCATGCTTGTTTCATGGCTCGTGGTTTTTGGACTGTCATTGAAATTCCACGCGTAAGCCGGTAAGCCGATCCAGACTCTGGACAAATTTGTGCATACAAATTTGGTTATGGCTCTAAATTTTTTAGATTTGTATCTTGGCTTCATTGTGTTCTACCGAAGCATCTCAGAAGCATTTACGGTGCTTGTATTCCTAATTCGAAAGAAAAAACTACGGCAATAAAAACATATATTTTTATACTAAATAGTTATTTCATATTTTCTCGGAATTTTCATGACATGATATGTGAAGTACTTGT
The DNA here is from genome assembly GCA_029691765.1 of Entomobrya proxima. NCBI lineage: Eukaryota > Metazoa > Arthropoda > Collembola > Entomobryomorpha > Entomobryidae > Entomobrya > Entomobrya proxima. The sequence goes on from CM056172.1 coordinate 39,457,993, forward strand.
AAAAGTTTGTGCGTTGTTTCTAAACTGTGATTAACTAATGAGAAAACTTCATAATATATTCTAGATAAAAAAGTGCTAAAATACATTGTCCAGTTTATAATTTTCATACGTTTGAAATGCCTGTTTAAGTGATTATATCAACAGATCTTCAAATGTGTGGTAATATTGTAAAAGTATCATTTATCATAGGACGGCTGTCTTAGTTTGATGATCCAGAACTGCGGATAATCCAACTTGCTTTAGAAACCATTACACACTTAATACAAAAAAGACTTAACATCAGATTTAAAAGATTTAGGATAACAAAAAGACAACGAATTTAATCATTTTAAAAGAACGCTCTCTTAATTATAAGATTGCTGTTGCATGTCACTGAGTAAGTTCAGTAAATTGGACAAGTCACTGGGCAACAGGACACAACTTTCACAACGATTTTGCGATATAATAACAGATTGAAAAACGACTTTTCATTGCGCTATTGTATTGAACACATCCATCGATGATTTTGATACTATAAAAATAAACACTGTTGCTTTTCCTTTTCTCTAAAAACCTCTATAATGACAGATACTTGACAAAACTACTTGTACGCATAGAAAGAAAATATAAAACATTCATGCATACTTTAATTAACTTGCTTTCTCGGACTCTTCTCTCGGTCTTAAAATAGCAACATCTATTTTTGGAAGTCACGTCGGCATTATCACTTCATCATGAAAACAACACACAACAAGTGAGCAATACTCTCAAAGGACATAATTTCCAAATTATTATTTTATATCGAAAAGGGGAATCCAGTCTCAGTTGGGAAAGGTAGTGCAAAATGTCAGATCAAAACCTACTGATTTTGAACCTTGTTCTTTAGATACGCGGTTTATGAACTGTCACTCAAAATTCCAGACTTGAGTTCAGTGTAGACCAAAGCTTACATATCAACTGGTTCTAGATTTTAGATAGCATCTTAGTTTCATTGTTTTCTCTTAATTATGCATGTGCTTTTGTCCCCATTACGTATTCATTCCCCATATCTTTCCCGTTCGCCGTTGTTACAATTTCTTCCCTTTCACATCTTACCACTAATGTTTTTACGTGTCAGTCCAGTCACTGTAGTGTGGAAAGCCTGACGACGTGCGTATATGTTTGGGTGAACAGCTCATTTGAGCTCAGTCGGGCTTCGGACTTTTCTCCAACCAGTTGCTGAAATAAAATCATAAATATTTCATTTGTTCTCCTGCACCAACCGGGGCAACTTGAGATCGCGAAAGAAATTAAAGCCAGGAAAAAGGATTTCGGAAGTATACATCGCAAAAAGTAATAAAGTTATCTGCATAATCCTAATGCATTTTTGAAAGCCATTAAATTATTTTCAGCAACAAAGAGTTCAAAAGTGTCTTTATGTTTCATCATTCAGAGCTAAGCTTTAGTATAAAAATGTATTCAGACTCATTTGTAAACTGAAAAAGTGAATGGTCACGCATTTTCCTGCGTACACCTTGATATTGTGATCATGACCAACATCAACAACAACCAGAAGAACAAGTTTGAGTTTGTTTCAGCACCGCAGTGCAAAAGAAGCTTTAGCTATATGCCAACTTTCAATAAGATATACATATAAAACTTTATATAATTTACATATTAATGTTTCTTCAAAACTGTGCTTTGATCAAATTAGCTAATTTAGCGATAATGTTTTTTCGACGTTTTGTTGTCGAGCTAGCCCCATTTGAATGCATTAGCAGGACTCTATAGTTTCGACGTTTTTCTTATAATAAAATTTGCAGTGCGAAATTATAAGGAATAACCTACTTATTTTCTTCTATAAGCTTGTGTGTACTCTTATGGAAAAAATGACTCGTGTATTTAGTTAACATTGCGTTATCTATGCAATGTATAAATGTTAGTATATATTGAGCGGTCAACTCAGTGACCATTATCATTACTAAAGTTTGAGTGTTCGAGTCACAATCACATCATAGTCGTCTTCATACTTTGTTTCAAATAATGTCATTGCATTGTTGTCAAGCTATCATTTAGTTTGCGAGTGATTGTGCCAACATAAATTTTACATAAGTGGCATTTTTATAGATAAAAACGTCTATTGTCATTAAGTTTGTGTCATAATGTAAAGTTAATCTCAAAGATATTTTTGTTTGTTGTTTTTAGTTGGACACAGAGCATGGAGCTATCGTTATCGAGCCAACTTCCGTATGAACCTGCTGAAGAACGCCTGTTGGAGTGGGAGGGTAAAGATCTATGGGCAGTTGAGATAGTTCCAACTCCAACAAATCCTCTTGACCTTTCTGCAAGCAATTCATTGCAAGGTAAATAACATTTTTTTTGTACATATTTTGCAAATACATACGTTGGAATTTTGTAAAATGATTTCTTTTAATCTTAATCTTAATATATTTATTAGACACAGTCCAGGAAAGTGTACCTATTTTGAAGAAATTGGAAGAAATTCCTAGAAAGCTGCTGGAAGATGAAGCCAAACCTACAGCGCCTACAAGGAGAACAAAGCGCCAAAGGAATCGCAAAAGCCGGCAAACCAAGACAGCAAAAAAAGAGCATAAGCAACCACTTTACACCGAGGATTTGTCCAATCTGGAAGCTTCCCCGGAGAAAAAGGAAAGAATCAACAAATCGAAAAAGTGCAAACTTTATCGGGAGCGAAAGAAAGCCGAGAAAAATAATCTGGTAAGGCAGAGCGCGGAGAAAGACGAGCGGATCAGAAAGCTTATTGAAGCAAATGAACGTTTACAACAAGCCATTATCGCAAAGGATGTGGAAATTCAGAATCTTAAAAATAAAATGAGTAGAGTTATGGCTGCGGAAACTGGTATGTGGTTTTTACCTACAGTTTAAACAAACCGATTGTAAATTATGAAACATTTGGTAAAAGTCAGCAAGCTTGAATTACTGTTAACGTTAACACTTTACTGGGTATAGTTGTGAAAGTCATTTTTACTATTTGCATATTTTTTTTACCTATTTATGGCTCAATGGTTGCTATATTTTAATCTCGGTACACTTTATCAACCAGTAGTACTGGTTCAGTACATAATTGATTATAAAAAGTATTGGACCGAATTATCTCAATGTTTTTGCGAATATGTATAGTGTGTAGGCTAAATTTCTAATGAACAAAACTGGGCGAAAAAGTCTAATAAAAGTTTATGCCTTTAATACTAAATATTTGTGTAGTGATATTTCCATTTAGTAGAAAAATATCAAGTCAAAAATGCATTAATTTAATATTTTCATAAACCTAAAGACAAAAATATTGCTATTTCACAAATACTATTTGTGTACTTGCTTCTGCATAGTAATCATAAATAAATAAATAAAATGCTTTAAAAATAATTTCTTCCCCATGTAAAATTTCTCAAATAAAACGCTACAAATTTCTACACTTACGAATTTGCATACTTCAAATCTTCATGTTTTCAAGCTATTAAAATGAGTTTGACACTGAATCTTCTGAATCTTGTTATCCGTATCTTCAATAATTTTGGTTTGATTGTCGTTGGTCTTAATGAACACGATTTCTTCTGACTATGACTTTACAAAACAAGTCAAGTATACTAAAAATTATGGATACATTGATATATATATTTTAACAATTCATGTTTCCTTTCAGATAAAATCATCTGCACCATAAATAGAAACGTTTCTCTTAAACTAAACTGTCTAAAATGAACAATGAAAAATGTGTATCTCAGTTTATAGTAAAGGTAATTCAAATGCCAGTGGTAGCAAAGCCAAAATCATGAAGCATAAAATTTGTATCCTTTGTTCTTGGCACGTGCTTACCAGATACCAACATTGGGTGTTCGCGAAACAAGTTCCGAGTCGGAACTTCCGACTCCGACCGAACCACAACAACCAGAGCTGATGATAGTTTTGATGCCAGATTCACATCATATTTGATGAATGATGGACTGATAATTTGGTTAGGTTAATTGTGTCAAGTTTGATCAGTAGTGAGATTAACCTTATTATTAGGTGGAGAAAGTATGGAGACAACCGAGGATTGGTGTGGAGATGGCCAAATAGCTTCATTTACGGTGAAAAAAGATGTGCAGATTGGGACTGAAATGGGGAATAATTTCCAAGGGAATGATGATGACCTTGATCTTAATCTTGGGGACACATTTTATTCTTCCATTAAATTTGATCCAGGACCGCAGGTTGACTTGGATGGTGGACACTTGGAGGAGTCTGTGGAGGCAGTGGAGGATCCAACAGGTGGGTAAAATTGTAATGTCTATACAAGTTACTATTTTAAAGGAAACTAGTTGCTTTAGTTATAATTTATAATAAATCAACTGTTTAAACAAAAATCTTAATTCTTTCATAATAAAGCTTTGAATCAACCTCTTGCGGCCTTTGGAAATGACCAGGGTATGGTCAATGTGGAACAAACTGAAATGGACAACAGTACCGAGACTGGAGGAGTCTTTAAAAAGTAATTACCTGTTCTGTTCCTTTAGTATTAATATTGTTTGGTAGAGATTAGAGATAACTGATAACCTTAAATGCTTTATTTTTGTGTGTGACCCTTCTTTAGATCTGCTTCAAAAGTGGGACGAATAAAACCAGCCATTTGTCGCCACTGTCACACCACCTTTCCCAACACTGATCTGTACGAGCACCACATGAGCACTGAACACCAAGACCTGCGCCCTTTTTCTTGTCGCCATTGCGGAAAGTCCTTTCCCCACGCAAGTAGCTGCCAACGTCACGAAACCATTCATGATCCCAAGCGATTTGAGGGTGAGCCTCAGTTCCATTGTGACCTCTGTCCTAATTCCTACCACCTAAAAGTGAGTTTGAATGGTCACGTAAAGAAAGTTCACATGGGGTACAAACCTCCAAAGAAAAGCTCCAAGGCTCCAGTGCTAGAGCATCACAGTACAAAGGGCACCAAGAATCCCAATCCCAATCCTTACCGCAAACCCAAGGAAATCTTTCCCTGTCCCCATTGCGACCTTAAGTTTGACATGAAATGTATTTTAAACAGGCATCTAATTTACCACTCAAAGGAACGTCCCTTTCCTTGTCCCATTTGTCAACAGCCCTTTGCCAAAGAAACTCTTGTCAAGACCCACATTCGAAATGTGCACGAAAAGCCCACTCCCAGTGGAATGCATCATCCTACTCCCAAATGGCAATGGAGACAACCCTGTCCCTGCACGGTTTGTGGAAAAGTTTTCTCCGTTCCTAGTCAACTTCGTTACCACATGACCCTCCACACCGGAGAAAAACCCCACGCGTGTTCCACCTGTGGAAAAAAATTTCGAATGAAGAATTCCCTTAAACGTCACATGATCCTGCATGATCCTCAACTGAAATCCAATTCCTTGAAGCTCTATAAATGTCGTATTTGTGGCAAGGACACATTTAAGATTTTTTCCACGTTCCGAAATCATCATTTGCTGGTCCATCCTCAGATTCCTTATGAAAGTGAAAAGATGAAGTGTTTTGCTTGTGCAATTTGTGGGAAACCCCATTTTTTACGGGAGAACGCTATCATTTGTGCGACACTAGGGCACGATCCCTCCACTTTGCACAGTGCCATGTTTAAGTTTAAATGCCCAGAATGTCCTCCAGAAAAGTTTGGATTTAGAAATTTGGCCACATTAAGAAAGCATTGGGGCGAGAGTCACTCGGACAAATTTTTACCTGCGGAATTTAGAAAGATGTATAACCAAGATGCTAAGGAGGATGACTTGCCAACTGTTACAATTGACAAGAAAAAGAGAGAAAGCTGGAAGACGGAAGGAATTCCAGAGGAAATTTTAAAGAGCGAAAGTCCGTTGTATATTGAGTTGCCCTTGTTATCCTTAACAGAGGAAGAGCGGTTGAGTAAGAAACAGCGGAAAAGAAAGAATAAAGTAGCCAAGGAACTTAAGTGTGACTTGTGTGGGATTCTAGTGGCGACTTTTGGCAATTTGAAAAGACATAAAAAAGTTGTTCATGCTCCAAACAGAATGGAAGGGAACAGGAAAGAGTTTCAATGCAGCCAGTGTAATAAATTGTTTGGTAAAGTTACTAAACTGAAGGCACATGAAAGATCTCACAAGAAAGGTTATAAACTAAAGCGAAAGGGAAAATCACCCGGGAATCATTTAGTAATCAAGGAGGAGACAATGGATGAACCGAATTTAAATAAGAATGCTAGTCAAACGGTGAACGTTTATGATGCTAATGCAGTGGATAAAATATTAAGGGGTAAATCCGTGCGACTTTCTTTGCTAAAAATGGAATTGCTGTAATCCCAAAGATCTAGAGAATTTATAATTAAACAGTTACTTGTTTTGTTACAAATGAACTTTGTAATGATGCATCAAAAAGTACAAAAAAACTATTTACATTGAGGATAGGATTGTCATAGCTACAAATTTTATATTTTGTAAACATTTTCTCAAATAAATATGAATTTATTATATGAATAATATGCAAAAAGAAACATTGCTAATATTGATGCAACATAGCACATAATTTTTGAAGTGATGATCCCCACAAAATGGTTCACATTTCTAAAATTAGATAATTAACTATTGTAGTGATTAATTTTTGAAGGAATGCACTAACTTCACGATCTGAGGACAAAGAACATAAAGTCAGATAGCAGGGTGAAGCTAGTGTGGGGATTCTGAAACAATATGCTTTCATTCTTACGAAAAGACTAGCCTAGCACCCTACATGAAAGTCTTTAGCCGAATTGTAAACAAACTCGTAAAGCAGATCAAGGCTAAAGATAATTCCCTAAAAGTATGTAAATCAATGAAAGAACCTAAAATATTTACCTTTAGAAAACTCCGTAAAACTGCATGACTTTGTTCTGAAAACAATACCTCACCTCATTCGTAACTCTTTAGTATCCCAATTCCACGTTATTCGGATCCTCCCCAGTTTTAATTTTCTTCGCCCCAAGCTTCAACTTTCACCACAGAGCCAGTACTAGCACACGTTTTCTCTGGAGCTTTCACCTCCCTAAATGTGAGTAGAGGTCATTCGACTCAGTTTGTCATGAACTTTCAATTGGTACGACTTTTGTCTCAAAACTCGTGGCTATGAATATGTAAAATATTTTCCATTCTCCGAACATTTAAAATCAATTAACACCACTTCCAGCTACATTTTTATTTTTTTGCCACTGTCGGGTTCCTTCTTAACCCTATTAGCCGGTTGAAATTGAAAGTTCTATTATTAAAATGTTGACAAAAGGCTAGCAGAATTTAAGATTCAAGTTTCAACCTAAATTTTATTACTCGTAAATATAATACATGCAATAAAATCTAATGTAAGCAAATCAGTATATGATGTTCTACATTACCCATTACCCAAAAACCGAGTTGCAATAAAAATAAAAAATACAACGTTTTTCCTGTTATTTATTTATGGTAACATATTTCTACGATACTTAAACAAGCAATTGTGACGATTAGGTCATCAAAAACCTCTTCATATCCCATTTCATTTTAATGGAAACGACCTTTTTACTACTCATAATTTCATACAGCTCCATTTCACGCTATTTTTATAGTTTTCCCACTTCGCTGCCGGGACAATAAATAAATTGGGGTAATTTCTGAAGACTAGCAGCGGAGCCGGCAACTGGCCACAATATGGGATACACTTATTTATATCCGTATATCGTGCAAACAACTAATAGAGCGATCAAGCATTGTATAGACTATCGGCTATCAGTATTATGTTGTAGAAAGTAGAAAGTCTTAAGTGGAAAGTGTGATGAGTGCAAATAATATATGAATTTTTCTTCCGAACATCATTTCTCAATCATACTATTTTTTCCAGCTAGTCAGTAGCTAGAATATCTTTGATTAGTTGTTCTTCAGTACTCTTCGGAGCAACTTGAGATAGCAAAGGCAAAAAAGTCAGAAAAAAACGGGATAGGAGGATTTCTGGAATATTTGTCACAAAGTACTGATTTTTGCTGGTTGGTTGTGCAGTTTTTAAATTTTGAAACTTTGAAACTTTAAATAGTTTCAATACTATTTATACTATTTTTTAAAGCCATTTTCCAGTATATATTTATTGAGACTGCGTTTGTAAACTGAGATATTGAAGAAGTACAGGTTTTCTCAAAAAGTCAGCTTGAAAAGTTCGAAGAAGGTATAAACACAAAAGTTCATAAAGTATATACACTAATTTTTCTTTAAAACTTTCTTTCGTTTTTTAGTTTGAGTTTATTCCAGTCTTTTTCTGCAAACTATACTGAAGCAACCAAAAATTCATAATTTTTAAGGGAAGCAAAACTATTAAAATATAATACTTTATCCAGAGTAAGTTTTCGCACATTTTAAATTGTTGCCATATTTTTCAAGCTAGCATTTGGTTAGCAAGTGCTTGCATCAACAGAAATTTTAAAATGTTAACTTGCGTGGATTTTAATTTCGTCTGCCATAACCAAAACTGTTAATCCGAAGCTCACAACTATTTTGGTTTGTTTTAGTTGGACACATAGAGCATGGACATATTTAGCCTACTTTCGTTTGAGCGGGTGGAAGAAAACCTGTTTGATTGGGAGGATAAAGATTTGTGGCCAATGGAGTTTGTTCCAGAAAACATTCTTGATCTTCCTGCAAGCAATTCATTGCAAGGTATACAACAATTGACTTAATCAGATACAAAATTATTACATAAGTAAGAATTTTCCAAACTGATTCCCTTTACCGCAATATTTACCGCGATAGACACAGTATTAATCCAAGAAAATGCACCTAGTGTGGAGCAAGAGGAAATTCCTGCAAATCTGTTGGAAGATGAGCCTGAACCAACTGTGTCTCCACAGTCAAGCAACAGAAGGAATTGCAAAATCCGACATACCAAGTCAGCAAAAAAGGAGCGTAAACCACCACTATACACCGAGGATCCTTCCAATCTGGAAAATTCTCCAGATAAGCGGAGAAGTTACAAGAAATCTATGGTATGCAAGGCTTATAGGGACCGCAAGAAAACAGAGAGATTCAACCTGGAACGGATGAATGAAGAAAAGGACAAGCTAATTGTAAACCTGAAAAAAGAAATAGAATATTTGCAACAAGACATTGTCTCAAAAAAAGAACAAATTCAAAACCTGAAAAATATAATCAGTCGTGGAGAAAGTTTTTACCAACAATTGTAATGAACTGACTGTAAATTATGAGTTAGGTGTTGCATTTGGTGTCTGTACTGTATATGTTTTCAATATTATTGCGTAAATATAAAAGATATTGCATAGAAACTTCTCTTCGAGAATTAAACGGCTATTAGGTGTACTAGATTTTTAATCAAGCAAACTGGACGAAATCAAAATTTTTCAGAAATACTTCTTGTTGTGGTAGAAATGACGTATGAATACAAATTTGGTTTATCAGGATATAAAATAAATTATAATAGAAAATAAAATCTTGCACTGAGAACATAGTATTACCAACATAAATATTTGCGATTTGTATACACTGGCTTTGATACATAAATGATAAATAAAATGCTTTCAAAATAAACCGATTTAACCTTCATTTTAAATACTTAGCTTAGCCAAGTGGATGTCTGTCTGTCTGATTCTCTGACTCTATTCACCATACTACCCCAGGGGGATGAGAAATCAGGTTAAAAGTCATAGGATTATTTCTCATGACCCAATGAATCAATGTACCAAATTTGGTGCGATTCAAACCAAGTTTTATGGTCCGAGGGGTTACCTCCCCCTACTACCCCAAGGGGTGACAAATCCTGCTCAAAATCAATAGGGCCATTTCTCATGACCCAATGAATCATTGTACCAAATTTGGTGTGATTCTGACTAATTCCATGGTCAGGGGGGTTACCACCCCCTACTACCCCAGGGGGACGACCAATCTGGCTCAAAGTCAACAGGACTTTCTACTATGGCCCAAAGAATTAAGATACCAAATTTGGTGCGATTCTGACAAAGCATATGGTCAGGATGGTTACCTCCCCCTATTACCCCAGGGGGATGACCGATCAGGTTCAAAATCAATAGGGTTCCTCCTGATGACCCCATTAACCACTGAACCAAGTTTGGTGTCATTCTGACAAACCGTTTGACCTGTATCGTGCTCACAGACAGACAGACAGACAGACAAATATGACAATCTCAATACTAGCTTCACTATGCTCAGCTACGTAATAATTTGTTATGGCATGTACTTATTGCTATCCGAAAATAAAGGAGTCTCCCAATGATTTTTTTACCGGACATTGGGGGTTTTTGTCGTCCGCTAACTCAGCAAAAACTCTTAGCGGACATTTTTACACCCTTAGGACATTTTGACTCCTTTAGGGGACATTTTGACTGAGTCAATTTGACTTAGTCAAATAAACGAAAGCCATCTTGGAAGCACAGATAATCGTAAGAAATAGAAATTAATTGGAGAAAGTATAAGTGTTCTTGTTTCAAATTATAAATCATCAACTCCATGCTAATATGTAAAGGGGTAAACTGCATGCAGTGTCACCCACGATTTAACGTGCATATGCATGTTCATTTTTTACCTAACATTTGCACATTATGAATTGTTGATATGTATTTCTATAAGCTAAGTCCACACAATGGTTCCCACAAATCTTTCACATTTCAAAAATTCGCTAATCAATAATTGTCAGTGAATTGGTTTTTTAAGGAATGCACTAACGGTCTGGAGAAAGAAACCAAAATTCAGATAACAGGATTCGAGGATTCCGAAAAAATTATGCTTTCACTCTTAACGAAGCAGAATTACGGAAAGACTAGCCCAGCACCCTACAAGAAAGTGTTTAGCCGATTTGTGAACAAGCTCGTAAAGTAGAGCAAGGGTTAAGATAATTCCCTAAAAATAAATATGTAAATCGATGAAAGAATCTAAAATATTTTTAATCTATTTTTACTTGACGTGTTTCTATAGACAATATAGGTGCTACTGAACCTGCTACTACTAAAGCTACTGAGAAGAAATCAAAACCTTTGGAGTTATAAACATGAATTCTAGAGCTGCCAGTAATTATCACAAGCTATACGCTTGTATTACTTTAGAATAAAAATTCAATTTACGTATGAATAAGGTTTATTAAATCTCATACAATTTTGTACTCAATCTTTAAAAAACTGCGTAAAACTAAATGAATTTGTTCCAAAAGCAATACCTCATTTGTAACTATTTAGTCTCACAATTCCACGTTTGGGATCCTCCCCAGTTTTTATTTTCTTCGCCCCAAGCTTCACCTTTCACCACAACACCTTTTCTCATGTTTGGAGCTTTCACTTTCCTTAAATTTGAGTTGAAGATCATTCGACTCACTATGCCATGAGATATCGATTGTTAACTTTTGTCTCAAAACTCGCGGCTACGAATTATGCAAAATAATTTTCATGACCCGAATATTTTCCGAAAATTTTTTAACGACACTTCCTGCTTCACTTCCATTTCTTTGTCACTGTTGGGTTCCTCTTAACCCATTTGGTCGGTTGAAAGGTTTATTATTAGACGGTTGACAACGGGCTAACAGAAATGCCAGAGACTCAACTTTGTTTTGAGTGTAGCGTAATTATAATGTGTATGTACAACAATGTTATACAAGCACGTCAGTATTAGATGTTCGCTTACATAACGACTTCCTTTTAAACAAATACCAAGTTGCAAAAAAATACTTTTGCAATTGTTTTTGTTGTGATTCATGCTAACATTTTTGTTACGATTCTTACACAAGTAATTATGTAAATTGTGTCTTCAACATTTTCTCCATAACCCATTTCCTTCTCAATGGAAAAAAATCTTTTTACTTCTTACTCATAATGTCATTTCGTATTGCTATTGCTATACAGCTCCGTTTCACGGTTTTTTTATAGTATTCACATTTCGCTGCCGGAACAATAAACTGCGGGAAATTTCCGAAGTCTAACCGGCTAACAGAGCGGTCAACCGACCACGATAGAGAATATACTTGTATCCGTAACCTATATCGTGCAAACGGCTAATATATAGAGCGATCAACCCCTGCATAGACTATCGGCTATCAGTAAGGTGTAGAAAGTGGAAAGTCTGATGAGTGCATTTATTATGCTTGGGTGGAACATTTCAAACAAACATCATTCCTCATTCAGACTCCAGACTTTTCTCCAGCCAGTTGGTAGCTATTCCTTTGGGAATTTCTCCGGGGCAACTTGAAATTGCAAGAAAGCCAGAAAAATAGCTGAATAGGAGGATTTCTGGAATCTTAATTGTTGAAGTAATTATTTTGCTGTGTTATATTATCCATTTTTGAAACCAATATAATTGAAGCTTTTTCGCAAAATATATTTCGCCATAGTCTACTGAAACTGTTGTGAAATAGTTTCATCATTCATTCATTCACACACTAAGTCTTCTTTAAAACCGAATTTCATAAATTTTGCAAGTGCAGTTTTACATGGATTTTAATTGCTTCTGCCATAACTAAAACTGTGTTAATGTCAAGCTCACAAATATTTTTGTTTTTTTAGTTGATACAAAAAATAAACCTGACAAACAGGATATAGGAAACTTGCGACCCCACATGTTTGCTCGTTTGATACTTGCGACCCCACATTCCATGTAGTTTTAAAATGCTTGAACTCTTGCACTTTTTTGGCTTTAACGGTCAAACGGTTATGCATTTTTTAAAATTGACATCAGAATCGTTAATTTGATCAAAAACTGACCTAAAATCATGTGCCGCATGCAATAGGCCATTTGATAAAAATTTGAAATCGTCGTGACCTTTGACCTTAGAGTTGACCTTTTGGAATCATCTTCAGAATACATTGAATTATGTTGCTTTCGAAGTGTTTCCAAAAGAATTTTTCAAAGGTCTTGAAAAATGCGGCTTCTGGAGCCTTCAAATTATAAAAACTGCTATAACGGCCAAATGATTCCAAATTTTAAAAAATGGACGTTGGATTCGTTAATTTGATAAAAAACTGATCTATAATCATGTGCTACATGCTATATGTCACTAGTAAAAGTTTTGAAATCGTCGTGACCTTTGTCCTTAGAATTGACCTTTTGGAGCCATCTTCAGATAAGTTTGAATTATGGTGCCTTTGAAGTGTTTCCAAAAAGAATTCTTCAAAACTCTTGAAAAATGCGACTTCTGGAGCCGTTCAAATATAAAAACTGCCATAACGGCCACACGATTTTGAATTTTGAAAATTTGACGTTGGATTCGTTAATTTGGTCAAACATTGATCTATAATCATGTGCCACATGCTATAGGTCACTTGAGAAAATTTTGAAATCGTCGTGACCTTTTGACCTTAGAGTTGACCTTTCGGGCTCATCTTCGAACTTGTCCGAGCGAGGATGCTTGTGAACAATATGCAAAAAGAATTTTTCAAAAAAGTTGAAAAATGCGGCTTGTAGAACATCTACAGACAGACAGACGGACAGACAGACAGAAGGACCAGACAAAACTAATAACTTGCTTCAAAATTTTGATTTTTTCTGCAAAATGAAACTCAGTGTTTGAGTTTTGAGCTTTTAACATCTTCTTAAACTCCATTAAACCGCTTTGTTTGCTTTTAAATTAATTAAAACCGTCTTCTGATTCCCCATAATAGGTGTGAACATAGTCATATGGCTTCTTTGGCTGTGTTTTAACATTTTTCCATGTTATTTCCATATTTCCATGTATTTATACATTTTTACATGTAAAAATGGACAAAATCTATTTATACATGTAGAAAAAGCCACCCTGGTCGCAAGTTAATAATGGACCTGTTGAGCCCAATTCCGTTTGAACCTGATGAAGACAGCCTTTTTGATTGGCAGGATAAAGATCTTTGGGCAATTGAGTTTGTTCCAGGAAGCACTCTTGATCTTCCAGCAAGCAATTCATTGCAAGGTATACAGCAATTTACTTAACCAGATACAAATTTATTAAATAAGGAGGAATTGTGTAAAATGGTTTCCTTTATCACAATATTTATTAGACACAGTAATAATTCAAGAAGGTGCACCTAACTTGGAAAAAGAAGAAATTCCTAGCAATCTGTTGGAAGATGAGCCTGAACCAGCAGTGTCTCCACAGTCAAAGGAAGTCCGGCATTCCAAATCAGCAAAAAAGGAGCGTAAACCACCACTCTACACCGAGGATCCTTCCAATCTGGAAAATTTTCCGGATAAACAGAAAAGTTACAAGAAATCTATGGAATGCAAGCTTTATAGGGACCGCAAGAAAGCAGAGAAATTTAATCTAGTAAAGGAAAATGAGGAAAATAAACTGCTAATCAGCAAGCTGAAAAAAGATTTAGAATATTTGCAGCAAGAAAATCAGAAGCTCAAAAAAAATAATCAGTCGTGAAGAAGCTTTTTATCCACAATTGGAATGAAGTGATTGTAGATTATGAGTTTGGTGTTGCATTTGATGTAAAAGATATTGCACAGAAACTTTTCCTTGAGAAACCAACAACTAGATTAAATAAATTAGGTTTCTAATCAAGCAAGCTGAACGAAATCAAAATATATATTAGAAATACTTCTTGTAGTAGAAATCATGTAAAAAACGAATTTGGCTCATCAAATAAAAATTTTACATTTAAAAATCTCGCACTGACAGCATTGTACTACCAACATAAACAATTGCTATTTGTATACACTTGCTTTGAAACATAAACGATAAATAAAATGGTTTCTAAATACGTAATTTCTTATCAATGTAAATGTTCACAAATAACAAGGCTACAAAGCTTTCACTTGCAAAAGAAACACTTATGACTTATGAATAAAATGTTTTGAATTGAATCTCCGGACGTTGTACTCATATTTGCTTTTACTTTTCTTGTGCTTAATGAACTTATTTATATGTTGAGATTTGGCAACACTTTTAAAGCATTACTAAAACTTGCATGGTTAAACGGTTTGCTTTCCCTGACTTTGCTCCATCCATGTACATGTCACCAGGGAAAATCTCACTCATCCAGCTCCACCTTGTGAAGATTTCCAATTTTTTTCAAGAGGGACAGTGATATCAAGTTTCGCACTTGAGCAGGTCGAGAACATTAAAATTGCACATACGAAAATTGGCTTTAATTGTACAGTTTTGTGTCGTGTATGTTGTTACGAATGTGTGTGCATTTTGGTGCTACCATTTCCTTCCCTTTCCAACTTCATTTATCTTGCTATTTTTTTCTCTTTCCCATCAAGTCACCAAACAAAACAAGTGCAGAGTTTATGTTTGGATGAATTTAAATTCCTGGCAAATAATTGCTTTATTAGCTTTATTACCATTTATAATATATGCATACAATTTAATTAACAGAACCTTTCTACAATTGTCAATTACTTTAATAGCACACACTAAACTATGTTATCATATATCAGAATTTTTCTGACTGATTACATGCAATTATTAGCTCGCTGCGTTTTGCAGAGGAGCTTATTAAAATGTAGTGTGTCTGTCTGTGTGATTAAGAATTCATTGTTCAATTTTTTTGTTAAATTGTTTTGACATGTTTCTTTAAATTGTCTCGTTACGACGCTTCTAATGACAAAAATTGCAAAATCAGCTTATATTAGCCAGTCAGGCAGACTCAGGTTTATATTAAAAGCTAAATAGAAAATTGTTTTATAAACGAATTAAACCTTCAATTTAGATTTTAGCCTAGACAGTTTTGTGACTACAGAAATATCATTAAAATGCTTCGCAATATACACTGTGACTCTAGAGAGGGACAAAAGTTTTCACAATCGATACAAAGAACTCACTTAAGCGCTTCTCTCATGAAACCCTGAATGTGGACTAGAGCAAAATTGAACAAAGACTTCTTAAACATTGTCCTTTTCTTAAAAATCTAAAAAAACGATCACTTAAAATGGCAGCTTCTTTAAAATGGAAAGCGTTTGAGCTACATCGAATGCTGTTTACCAGGTTTCTGTACAGTCATGCAATAACCATTGATATCTCTACCAAAAAATTTGGGTTCGAGACTAGAACGCGGAAACTTCTAATGTTTTATTTGTCAAACTTACTCATAATAGGATATAATTGCGTGTCTCTTTACATTTTGGTGCAAAATTGTTTGTTTCAAATTAAAACAGTGCCAGACTATTTGATATATTTTTATTTTGAACTACTGTTTTGTTCAGCTTTATGTCTAAGTCTAAACATGGTTATGAGAATTCAAGGCCAGGAGTTTGCTGATTTCTGCACACGAGTGTCGACACTTGACTGTAGCCTCAAACAAAGTAAGAGCATTAAGAGCATCATATTATCAACATGTAACATTATGCGTGCATGTGAGTGTTCTAGTACAAATATTTAAACAATAATTGCTAAAAATCTTTCTTTAGAAGGAACCAAGTTGCTGAAAAAGAACCAACCTGTTGATATGTTAGGATTTATTATGATTGCCTTGGTTGTCATGTTATTCATTTGGGCTGTTGCGTTACCGCCAATAGCAATATATCTCAATTTAGATGCAACGTACTTTGCTTTTGAGAAAATGTTCCCCTCAAAACGTTTCACTATTTTAAAGGCTGCTATACGATTGCTCATTAGTCAGTGGATTTGCTTTGAAGGAATTCGATCCTTGTTGATATTCTTTCTACCTGGTGTGTCAGTATTCAACATTGTCTGTAAATCACTGAAAATAATTGCTACTAAACCTGCAAATTTAACTGGAATAAAAGAGTATGTAGAGCTTCAGTGCCTGAGTCAGTTTGGGTTTGGAGTGATTCAAAGTAGTGCTGCATTATGCATGGGAATCGGGTTTGTACTTGCCGTGTTGGGTACTTGGATTTTAGTCTCGGGTTGGAAGTTTATTCCTGTGTCCTTGTACTGTATACTTTCATTGGTTACATGCAGTGTTTACGTTGTTATCCTAGAAGTCTTACCCAGCGTTTGCAAATGCTATATTTATAGCAAACATATACTTGAAGTATTGTGGCCCAGAAAAATTATAAAATACTGGAAACTCATAAGAGCTGGACGGAAACTGGGCTTTCGTTTGAGAATGTCGGACAAATTGTTAAAAGCCCAGCGGCCAATTACGTGGTATTACGGAGCAGCAAAATTTGATGAGGATAGCGCGCAAAACTTTTTTCAAAACGTGTTTGACCGCGCAGTTGACTTGATTTTACTAACATAAGCAACATGTATGGTAATACACTTTGATTGTAATAGTGAATAATTTTCAAATCAAGATTATATAATATAATAAGTTTCTGAATTTAAACAAACATTTGTTTAATAAGCATAATTTCATTTTACACATAATTAAATATAAATACTTTCATGGTAACCATGGTAAATCTTACTGGCCAAAAAAACGAATGCAAAATACAACTACACCGGGCCAGGCCAGAAAATGTGAATCTGAGAGCACTTATGAGAAATGTAACTGGCAAAATGTTTGCAAACTGCTGCAAGTACCAGTTCATGCCTTTAGTTGAAAGACGTCCCCTCCAAAATACAAGCAAACTGGATAAAGGAACATTCCAAGAATGAACCCTCCCACTTTATCACGTGACTTACGTATAATTACAAGAATAAGTTATATAGTTACAAGGATATTATACTGTATGTGTGCGACCTTTTTGCAATACATAGAGAAAATAATTATTTTAGAACCAACCTATAGAAGTTGCAGTTGAAAACAATGTATTATTTGAAGATATAATTCAGACACTTTAAACCAATGAATAACGCAAATTTAAAGTTTGAAATTTTTGCCTCTTTACTAGTCAAAATATTAGTGTAAGGGAGCAGCCGAGCTTGGTACTTTCTCAAAGCATTCTAAACCCAACATCACTATAAGTCTTAAGCTGCTTAGATATTTTTCTAATTTGTTTATTTGTAGAGGCAAAAGTAGTGAAACAAAAATTGTGAAATTTATATACAGATAAGAATGGCAAATACTTCTGTAATTTTATTTGTACAACATGACATGTAAAATTTTTCTACACTTGTAAAAATAGGAAAAAATATACAAGAATGATTTTAATTATTCTTTATTAAGAATTTATTGTTCAATTTTTTGCTAAATTGATGAAGATTATATCGTTAAATTGTTTCGTTAATACGCTTCTAATGGCATCGTTTGCCCGCGTTGTACATTTTATATTAGCCAGCCAGGCGGCAGTCTGACTCAGGCTTAGATTAAAAACTAAATAGAAAATTGTTTTAGAAAAATATTAAAACTTTAATCTATTTTTTAGTTTAGTATTCTATTGTAACCACAGAAATATCTGTTACTTTAAATTTGAACTTCAGCAAAATTGAACACGGATTTCCTAATTATTGTTCCTAATTTCAGTTCTATTTCTAAAAATTGCAAACACTATCATTTAAAAATGGCACCTTCTTTAAAATGGAAAGCGTTCGAGCTACACAAAGCGCTGTTTACTCGGTTTCTGTATAGTCATGTAATAATCATTGATATCTCGGCCAAACAATTTTGGTTAGAGACCAGACTACGAAAACTTTTAATGTTTTATTTCTCAAACTTACTCATAACAGGTTATATTTGTGTGTCTCACTACATTTTAATGAAAAACTGTTTGTTTCAAATTAAAACAGTGCCAGACTATTTGATATATTTTTATTTTGAACTACTGTTTTGTGCAGTTTTATGTTTAAGTCTAAACATAGTTATGATAATTCAAGGCCAAGAGTTTGCTGATTTCTGCACTCAAGTATCGAAACTTGACTCTAGCCTCAAACAAGGTACGAATGCCATATCAACAAAGATATTAACGTGTTCAGATGTGTGTTGTAAAAATTTAGAAATGTTTTCAAGTTTTTACAACATTAAATGTAATTAGACAGTATTTATTAAAAATGTCTTGTAGATGGAATCAAATTGCTGAAATGCAACCAACCTGTTGATGTGTTAGGATTAATGATGATTGCCTTAGTTGTCATTCTATTCATTTGGGCTGTTGCCTTACCGCCTATAGCCGTATACCTCAACTTAGATGCAACGTACTTTGCTTTGGAGGAACTGTTCCCCTCAAAATGCTTCGCAATTTTAAAGGCTGCTATTAGATTGCTCATTAGTCAATGGATTTGTTTTGAAGGAATTCGATCCCTACTAATATTCTTTCTTCCTGCTGTGGCACTTTTCAATATTGTCTTCAATTCCTTGAAAATAATTGCTACTAAACCTCCCAATCTAACTGGAGTAAAAGAGTATGCAAAACTTCAGTGTTTGAATCAGTTTGGGATCGGGGTGACTCGAAGTAGTGCTGCACTATGTATGGGAATTGGGTTTGTGCTTGCAGTGCTGGGTACTTGGGTTATAGTCTCGGGTTGGAAGTTTATCCCGATGTTTTTGTACTGCATTCTTTCTTTGGGAACATACGGACTTTATATTGCAATCCTGGAAACCTTACCCAGTATATGTAAAGGCTATATTTATAGCAAACATATACTTGAAGTTTTGTGGCCCAGAAAAATGATAAAATACTGGAAACTTATAAGAGTTCAAAGGAGGTTGGGCTTCAGTTTGAGAATGTATAGGAAAATGTTAAAAGCCCAACGGCCAATTACGTGGTATTACGGAGCAGCAAAATTTGATGAGGATAGCGCGCAAAACTTTTTTCAAAATGTGTTTGATCGAGCAGTTGACCTGATTCTTCTAACATAAACAACTTCCTTGCAACTATGTCAACTATGTCATAACTTCCTTGTAAGTGTGTGTTTCAAAAAACTGAGAAATACAATCCTGTCGTTTTTCATTGGCTTTAATTTGGTATATTAAATAGACAGTTTGGATGACGCAGACCGAAACAGCATTCTCTCACTTTTGGTACGATGGATTCTGTCAAGTTTGGTATACTTGTCCATACATTTTTCCGAATATCTTCACCATTGAACCGAATTTTGTCTTGAGGTTTGTTTTGGTAAAACAAGCAATAAATATTCTTGGATGGGCATCCCGGCGGTCTTCCAGATTTTTATGCATACAAAAGTTATCTTCAAAAAACTACAAAAATCATAGTATTCTTCGAATACTCTGAAAATGGTCGCATTAAGTTATCAATTTTTACTGACATCGTCACCCTGAAACCAAAACAATACTATTTTTGAATTCACAATTCCAAAGGGTACATATATGCTAATTTTGACGAAATGCTCAAAAAATGTGAAAAACACCAAAACTCCTCACAGAATTTTGATATTTTATAAAATATTGCAAAACAGCCAAATAAATACGATTTGTTAGTTAAGCAGGACGAAGCCGTACCGTATACGCTCTTTTGAGTGAGAAATTAAGTGTTAAGAAATAAGGGTCTGTGATTAACAAATTAATACACGGTCGCAGACATGTGAGAACTTGAATAAGGTTACCTGTGTTTCCACGTTCTGTAGCTAGTTCAATAAGGTTCTTTGTAAAAGTTTATGTACTTCTAGTGATTAATGATTTAAAGACGTACACAGTAAAGATAACAAGTGGGGTATTTGCTAAATACATAATTTAAGGCTTGCTTCTCTAAGAAATGCCCACCATTTGGCTAATTTTAGCGCTTTAACAGAACATGTAGCTAGTTTGGTCATTAGCATTGATGGACAAAACCCACAAACCCAAAAAGCTAGTTTTTGCACTGCCAAATATTGGTAATTTAAAACTACTACTACCTAAAACAAATTCTTTGGTAAATGATGACACTCAAAACTTTATTGCTGCCGCATACTGTACAAATAAATACAGTTCTAGAAATGTGAAATTGTGTTTTATTTTTATATTCAGCACTATCAGCACATACAAGAGCTATCAAAATTATCTTTGTTAGAAACTTTGTGTAAGTTTAGAAACATTTTAATTTTAATTAAAAGATTTTAAAACATACTTTTATGGTGGTAGAGTTATAGTTTTTTTTCTCTAAATTTATCCTAGCACAAACATATTCTACAAAACAATAACACTTCCGTGTAGAGCAATTTATTGTAAAAGCATTTTCTTCTATTCAATATTACATCAAATGTCCAGTTATCAGTTTAAATTTGTTGTGTTCCACTTGTACGACCATTAAACAATCATCACTACTAAATACCACGTTGTTGATGATGTGGAATTCGAAAATACTGTATTTACAGCAAAAGTTTACGTACAACAACTTAGGTCGGCATACGTACTATGTACCCAATACCCGTGTCATCTAATTTATTTAAATTGCTCGGAGCATTCATTTTCTGTTTTCAGTATAATCTACATAAACTTTACAACTTTACGATTGTTTTAAATTGCGGCTAAAATATCCTAATAACTCAATTGCTTAAACAACTAAAATAAATTTAGTTTTTTGTAAAAAAAATAGTCCACGTACAGTACGTTCCACTTCCAGTTTTTTTATTCGCAATAGAAGAACATATACTTCAGCTAATAGTAAATTTCTGAATTTTGATTCTGAGAATCTATAAAAATGAGTACGCCACTACAATGGAAAGCCTACTATTTGCACAACATCACATTTGAAAGAATACTTTATCCGCATCCCTTGTCATTTAACCCTACAAAGCAGCAAATGCAAGTGAAGTCTCCATTTCGTAAGAAATACACTCCGTATCTACTGTCCTTTATACCAATAACAACCATTCTGCTTCTATCGTTTTTCAATTTGACTGAGTTTGCTCGCAACAAAAAGGTGTTTCCTTTTCACCACGCACTTATCGACTTCCTAAGTGCAGGCTGCTGCTTTGCAATACTTTGTCTAAATTTCATTGCATTATCTAGAAGTGGAATAAATGGATACGCTTCGATTAACGCGTTGCTAAAGTGCGACGCGTTTACAGATTTTACTCAAAGTACAAATGCTTCTACAAAATCAAAATTTGGTAAGAGAATTATGAACACAAAACTGCAATTTTTTAAATGTTTAAAAATTTATACGTTGTTCTAGATATTTTAAGAGGACCAGACAATTCCATGGACGTTGTTGGGTTGCTGATGATTAGCACAGTTATCAGTTGTTTTGTTATTGGTACTTTGATTGGAATTGGGGCCATCGCTGCAAATGTCGATCCATTTCACTACATTATATACCTATGCGACAGTTCGGTCCAAATTTTTGTGTCAATTGCAAGATACTCTTTGTTTCTTTGGACTACTCTAGAAAGTGGTAGAGGATTTTCTATAATTCTGCTGCCCTCAATGTCTGCTTTAAAGTTATACTTGGTTTATTTGAGCATAATATATGATATGGCCCCTGGAAAACTAGCAGTAAAAAAGTATAGACTTTTAAATTGCATTTGTCATATTGGCCGGGAAGGCTTTAGACAAATGAGTGGATTGTTTATGTCCACCGGATTCTTCATTTGCACAATAGGCACTTGGTTAGGGCTTCAAGGCTGGAGATTTCTTCCTATTGAATTATATGGACTAGCCATTTTTCTTACTGTTGCAGTCTATGGAGCAATGTTTGGCATGCTGCCAAAAATATGTGCAATCAATGAATATAGTCAAGGTATACTAACCAAAAGGTGGAAAGGGGCTTTTGTTGCTAATATGAGAGAATGGAAGCGTGTACTTAAAGCTCAAAAACCTATATCGTTTTACTATGGGCCAGCAAAATTTGACAAAGAAACAAAAACCAACTTTTATTTGAACATATTTGAGTATACGGTTAATATAATTCTTGTTTTCTAAACTGTACTAACAGAAAAAGAAACTAAATACGTATTTTACTATTGTCAAGCTATCCAGTCCAATTAAAATCTTCTTCAGGACATAAATGTCAATGTAAAAATTAATTTCGTAAAACTAATAATATGCAATCAATTTTTTCCAACTATCAATTTTAAACTAATAGTTTCTGAATAAAATGAATGGTTTTGAACTTGCTAATAGAATCACCGCACGCGTTTTGCAATATACGTGGAGTTTTCCAAAAGTAGTGCAAAAAAACTTTCTCGGGCTGTGTTTCACAAACGTCAAGAAGAACTGTAAACCTGATTAGTCGCATACATAGTCCAGGTACTGGTGTACATTTCCCGTATTCAATCTCGGGTGTGCTTACTATAATACGAGAGCAGTAGAGTGAAACACAATCGATAAGATTTTCACGATTCTTAAGCTATGATTTCTTTCGAAGTGTGTAATTTTCTTATGAATTGTCGAAAAGCTAAGTCATGGTATGAGTTTGTTTTGCAATCGTCTAAGGTATCTACTGTAGTGACCATTTGATTCACCGAAAGAATCCACTTACCAATGCAAAAGCCAATTTGAGGTACAACCTTGTGCACCCGATTTTTCGCATATTTTTGAGTTACTACTTTTGATACTTCTATTATAACTACATATAACTTTTGGAATACCAATGACAATAAGCGTCATGAAGCCCATTTTATGCTTGTTTATTCAAACTATTTTGTTTGCTATTAATCGTTTTGGGTTTCCAAAAATAAGACCAGATTTTGTTGCATCCTTCCTAAAATTTGCACTTTGGATCGTCTTCAAATTTGAATGTTCTTTAGAGTCACCATGGAAGCAAAGAGCCAAACGCACTGGTATCAGATTCTACAAGACTTAAGGATTATACAATGCAAAATCTTTATCGGACTGAGTAATTTTGCCACACACCGCCATTTGAAGTTATGAAGCACAAAAATGGCCCTTCGAAAAACGCTGAAAAATTCATACCAGATTTTCAACTTTTCAAAATTCTATGTTAAAGAAACTTACGCTTGTGAAATTTTGCATAAATACTTGGTATTTACTGCCCTAACACCATACAATATTTCAGGTCTATCAAGGTTAACATAAACATTTGGTGTAGGATGAAAGTATTTGCATTACTTTTGGAAAACTCCACGTATTACTTGAACAAAAGGTAAACAAGTTGCAATACATGCTCTTTATGCAATCACGTAAAAGAAACTATTGTCCCATAAAACATGTTTTACTATATAAAAAGTTTACCAAGAATACATGTTATTTTTAATATATATGCATTTACAATGTAAAAAGAACTGTTACAATTCAACCCTCCAGAATCCTAATTTTTTATTGTTTATGTTTCCAAAACATGTCATTGTTGTTTTGGATTGTGTCGTCCTTTGTACTTGAATTTTATTTAATAATGTTCTTACAACCCGTTTATAAATAGAAGTTATACATATGAAAAAACTGACGTAATACAGAATAACGGATATAACAACTGATTGTGTCATAGTTGTAAGTAGTTTGTCATTCAAGTGTTGACCTAATTGCTGATACATAGCTCCTGGGTGTGCGTTACAACTTAAGATTCCATACTTCAGTGTAACAGGATGAGTGGGAAAAATTGGCTTGCAATTGTCGTATTTATTTTAAATTTTTCTAGCATACGTGGGACTATTTTATTTCTGGCGACGATTCCATGTGCTATACTTTCTACTCAAGTGACATTATTTCTTGGTAGTCTCCAAAGGAACACAAATACTGCTAACCTGGCAAGCATCCTGCATTCAAATGCACAACAATGTATTCCACCACGTGTTATAATGGATAGTGTACTCCTTAAACAAAATACGTACGGATATCGATATAATACTCCAATCTCAATTGTAGAAAATGAAATTCCTGCCGGCCATTTTCCTTCTAGATCATATATACTAAAAATTTATGATAAATTTCTTAGTTTTTTACCTGCTTTGTACACTATCTTTGTATTTGTCAGTTTCTCAAAATCTCTGAAATTTAGTCAAAAACAAGATTATTTTACCGTTCCATCTACTACAATATTACTTTTTTATGACGGCATCCAGTTAGAACCTGAAGTTGTTTTGGTTAAGGATAACAACCAACTGGAATCTGTATCTCAAGAGGATTTTGACCAACTACTAAGTGAATTTAGAAGCTTTCATTATAAACATTTTTGGAATTCAAACAATATTATATATCCAGTTCTCATTCCCGATAGTCTAAAATGGTCAATGCTTCAACCTCTGAACAATATTGCTCCTATTTGCTATGCATTTCGGTTTAGTATATCAAGCCATCGATCCAACATAAACTTACGACATTGCACGCCATATGTTATGTTTCCATTGACTCTAGCAAAGGTGCATAATTTCTCAATGAACCTGTTTAGCTCCACATCTTCAAGCGATATATTTGCATATGATGTGAAGCGTGTTAATACAACAAGTTTAATGCCACACATTGTTTCTGACATATCATTTGTCTCTTACGATAATCAGCTACCTTCTTTACAAAGTCAATATAAATTTTTCAGATTTGAATGGTTAAGGCTAATGTACTGTCGACGGACTATCATTCCAAACACATTTATGCTGGAGGTTAAAGGTTGGACGCAACCACTAAGTACAGATGTTTGGATTACGTCGGTGGTAATAACTTGCTCTCATCTACTTTTTAAGTTACGTGCAATAATGCACAAAAACCTAAAATTCCTTAGAAAGGTAGCACACTGGATTTTCTTGTTTAGTACAATGTTTATGTGTTGGTTTTACGAAAATGATTTGCTTAGCATGACAACAGTTCAACACGCACCAATCGAATTTAAGACTATTAGGGAAACATTACAAGCAGGGTATAAAATCTGGGCACATTCCGAAACCGGACTGGATCCGTCCGTGTGGCTAAAACAAGACTTTGAAATTCTTGGTTTGAAAAATTATTTCCAAAATGCATTTGTTGAAAATAGAAAAAATGAGAGTATGTTTAAAGCTCTTCATAGAATAGTAACCAGTGTAAACAACGGCGTCTTGATTGCTTCACCAATCTATGAGTCTACAGTTACAACTCAAGCTAGTCGAACAACAAAAACATATACTTCTTTGTTGGAAACACCGTATGAATGTCTGACGGTGCCTGAAAAGTTTCACCCGCACAATATTCATTGGAAGATTAATACAGGAAATAGAATGTGGCTTATGGTAACAATTCAGCGCATAGTAGACTCAGGGCTAAATAACAATTGGGAAAATCGGGTAAACTGGCAGCTTATGGTAAAACGTACAGTTCTGAAGGGTAAGACAACTGGTGTGAACACTATTAATCCTAATTATATAAATTGGGAAGAGATACGCGTTGTTCTGCTGTTGTGGTCAGTTCTGGTTGTTGTTTCAGCAATAACGTTTTCGATTGAACTTTGTAAGCATCGAATGCATAGAAAACGTAAATAAGTTTGTACTAACATATTTGATTTCACTTGAGGGTACTGTAGTTTTTATTTGAAATAGGTGGGTAGTACGTATTGAACATATTAGCTAATGATGGATCGCACAAAAAACGTATTACCAGTCATAGTCATCTCAATTCCGTGATTATTTTAAGAAAAACCTGAGAAAAAATAAGTTAAATAGCACAAGCAAATGTTTTGGCATTTTTATGTTATTTTGATGGGAAAAACTTTAAAAGTTGGTGGCTAAATTCAAAGTAATTTGTATGGAATATCAACACAAATTGCTAACTGATACTAGCCAATAACGTTTATTTATTGGGTACCAAACTTTTGCTACTCAATCTCTTAGGAACGCAAATTAGGTTCAGCCTAGATTTTGTGCTAACAACGAGAAGGAGTTGATGTGTTTCCCATTTTTGATCATTTTGTCGAAATTGGCGTATAATATGTACCATTTTGAATTGTGAATTCAAAAATATTATGAGAAGATAGTAGATGACCATAGATGAAAGTATCAGAAAGAGAAATTACTATTTTGTTTCATTTGCTTTGACGTACACCTAACACTTTTCCAACAAAAAGTAAAATTATGTATGGCACACCATCTTTTATTTGAGTGATTTTCAGTAGTGCTAAAGCAGTACTACTAGGAGTAACAACGTTAAAAGATGTATTTTTCTTTAACAATTAGTATTTTATTGTCCAATTGAAAATTAAATTCCAGTGAATATCTACTTCAGGACACTTAATGCAAATGCAAAAAACTATTTGTTAAAACTAATATTATGCAATCAATTTTGTTTCCAACTATTAATATTATACTAATGGCTTTTAAATAAGCGGGTTTAAACTTGGTAATAGAATCACCGCACTCACTGTGCAATAATTTACTTGAACAAAAGATGAAACAAGTTGCAATATTGAAGTTTATATAAAGCAAACAATTGTCCCTATAAAACATGTTTTACTATATAAAAATGTTGTATAAAAAGACCTGTTATTTAATTATGCATTTACAATGTAAAGGATTATTACGCTTTATCCCTCCACAATCCAAATTTTTCATTGTGTATGCATCCAAATCATATCATTGTTGTATTGGATTGTGTCATCCTTTGTGTTTGAATTTGATTTAATGATGTTCTTACAACACGTTTAGAAATAGAAAGAGTACATATAAATAAGTAAAGTACGGAGGACGGCATTATATAGTGCCAATTAGAAATAAAAGCAGATTACGTAAGAGTCATAAGTAGTTTGTCATTCAAATGTTGAAACAATCGATGCCACTCAGTTCTTGATGTGCTAAGTACTGAAAGTTATATTATATTCCGATGTGTAACAAGATGACTGGAACGAAGTGGCTTGCAATTGTCGTAATCATTTTAAATTTCTATAGTATATGTGGGACTATTCTAAATTTGGCAACAATTCCAAGTGTTTGTTCTTCTCAGGTGACATTATTTCTTGAAAGTTACGAAAGGAAGAAAAATTCTGCTAGCTTCACAAACGTTTTGAATTCAGATGCACAACAATGTATCTCACCGCGAGTTATAATGGATAGTGTACACTATCAACGAAATAAGTACGGATATCGATACCACATTCCAATTTCAATTGTTCTAAATAAAATTCCTGACGGACACTCTCTTTTTAATCCATATATACTGAAAATATACGACACATTTCTTAGTCTTTTACCAGCTTTGAACACTGTATTTGTATTTGTCAGTTTCTCAAAAAGTCTAAAATTTACTCCAAAGCAAAATTATTTTACAGTTCCATCAACAACATTAATATTTTCTTATAACGGCATCCAGGTCGAACCAGTAGTGATATTAGTTAAGGAAAACAACCAACTAGAGTCTATATCTAGAGAGGATGTGGACCATCTACTAAGTGAATTTAGAAACTTTCATTATAAACACTTTTGGAAATCAAATAACATTATATATCCAGTTCTCATTCCTGATTCTAGAGGATGGTCATTATTCAATAGACATCTAAACAATATTGCTCCTTTTTGTTATGCGTTTCGATTTAGTTTAACAAGCCATCGATCCAACATAATGTTATCACATTGCACTCCATATGTTATGTTTCCATTGACTCTAGCAAAGGTGCATAATTTCTCAATGAGCCTTTTCAATTCCTTGGCTCCAAGCCACTTATTTTCATATGATGTGATGCGTGTTAATACAACAAGTTTGATGCCACACATTGTTTCTGACATATCATTTGACAGTTACGATGAACAGATACTTTTTTTCCAAAGTCAATACAAATTTTTCAGGGTTGAATGGTTAAAACTAATGTACTGTCGATCGACTAAAATTCCAAGCACTTTTATGCTGGAGGTTGAAGGCTGGACGCAACCGCTGAGTACAGGTGTTTGGATTACGTCGTTGGTAATAACTTGCTCTTATCTACTTTCCAGGTTACATGCAATACACAAAAAACTTAAATTCCTTAGAAAGATAGCACACTGGATTTTCTTGTTTAGTACGATGTTTATTTGCTGGTTTTACGAAAATGATTTGCTTAGCATGACAACGGTTCACAAAGCACCAGTTGAATTTAGTACAATTAAGTAAACATTACAAGCAGGATATAAAATTTGGGAACAACCTAATAAATTTGGACAAAGTCCGTCGGTGTGGCTTAAAAAAGACTTTGAAATTCTTGGTTTGCAAAATTATTTGCAAAATGTATTTATTGAAAACAGAAAAAATGAGACTATATTCAAAACTTTTCATAGAATAGTAGCCAGTGTAAACAGCGGGGCTTTGATTGCTTCACCATTCCAGGATTCTAAGATAGCAACTCCAAGTGAAACGGCAAAAACATATACTTCTATGATGGGAACACCGTGTGAATGTCTGACGGTGCCAGAAAAGTTTCACCCGCACTATAATATACATTGGAAGATTAGTACAGCAAATAGAATGTGGCTAATGGTAACAATTCAGCGGATAGTAGACTCTGGGCTAAGTAGCCAATGGGAAAATCGGGTGAACTGGCAGCTTATTAAAAAACGTATTGTTGTAACGGGCAAGTCAACTGGTGTGAACACTATTAATCCCGATTATATAAATTGGGAAGAGATACGCGTTGTTCTGCTATTGTGGTCAGTTTTGGTTGTTGTTTCAACAATAACGTTTTTGATTGAACTTTGTAAGCATCGAAGGCACAAAAAATGTGAATAAGTTTGTATTTGCAAGTTTGGTACTGCTTAAGGGTGCTGTAGTTTATTTTTTATAACAGATTGGACAAGAGTATTGACTAAGCTTTAGCTTGGAGTTTTCTTAGAATAAAAGTTTGTTTACAAGCGTATAATCTTGTTCGTGGTCATCTCATTTCATGTTTGATTTATGAAAAATCTGACAAGAATAAGTAACCAATATTTTTTATTTCGAATTCCTGAGAAGTTCATAGCTCATCTCATACTTAAATATTTGTATGCAATCTAAATAGAAAGGCATAGCTCATACTAACCAATTATTTTAATGTATTGACTAGAAAACTTTTGCAACTGAAACTCTTCAGACCGTAATTAAAGTTAGTTAATTAAGTTACATTAATGTATGGCACACCATCTTTTATTTGAATGATTTACACTAGTTCTGATACAGTACTCCAAGGTGTAACAACGTTAAAGGATATGTTTTCTTTATAATCCTATATTATAGTTTGTTCATAGAATTTTGGAAACCGGGACAAGTTTGTAACGCACAAATCTGAAGCAGTGGTAAATTAATATGACAAAATAAATAGCATAAGCACACATGAGACAACTTCCATGCTAACACCGTGTTAGAATACAATACTAACTTAAATTTAAACTCCAACACTAACACTACTTTTAACTCCCATGCTAACACCGTGTTAGAATACAATACTAACTTAAATTTAAACTCCAACACTAACACTACTTTTAACTCCCATGCTAACACCGTGTTAGAATACAATACTAACTTAAATTTAAACTCCAACACTAACACTACTTTTAACTCCCATGCTAACACCGTGTTAAACTCCCATGCTAACACCGTGTTAAACTCCCATGCTAACACCGTGTTAAACTCCCATGCTAACACCGTGTTAAACTCCCATGCTAACACCGTGTTAAACTCCCATGCTAACACCGTGTTAAACTCCCATGCTAACACCGTGTTAAACTCCCATGCTAACACCGTGTTAAACTCCCATGCTAACACCGTGTTAAACTCCCATGCTAACACCGTGTTAAACACCCATGCTAACACCATGTTAAACTCCCATGCTAACACCGTGTTAAACTCCCATGCTAACACCGTGCTAAACTCCCATGCTAACACCGTGCTAAACTCCCATGCTAACACCGTGCTAAACTCCCATGCTAACACCGTGCTTAACTCCCATGCTAACACCTTGCTTAACTCCCATGCTAACACCGTGCTTAACTCCCATGCTAACACCGTGCTTAACTCCCATGCTAACACCGTGCTTAACTCCCATGCTAACACCGTGCTTAACTCCCATGCTAACGCCATGTTAAACTCCCATGCTAACACCACAGAAACAAAACGCTATGCTAACACGATAACAATAAAACGTGGCTGCACTATAGGTCCAGAACATACACGTTATACTGAGTATCCGCGAGAGAGTGCACGTATACCAATGATCGCGTAAGGATTATTTTTGGTGCATGATAAGACACCTTTACGGGCGACTTCGTGTAACCGGTTAACCGGTCTCGTTAACAATCAGTATTTATTGTCAAACAATGTAATTCCAATAATTATTTTCTTCATAACAATTGAATGAGAATGCAAAAATTTATTGATTTGATAAAACTAGTATGCAATTGATTTTATTTCCAACTTTTAGTTTCGAACAAATGGCTTTTGAATAAAATGAATGGTTTTGAACTTACTAGTATCGCCGCACGCATTGTGCAATAATCCTTTACTTCAATAAAAGATAAAACAAGTTGTAATACATGCGATTTATACCATCACATAAAAGCAAACTATTATTACATAAAACATGTTTTACTATTCAAAAAGTTATCTAAAAGACCTGTTATTTTATTATATGCATTTACATTTTTAAAAGCAAAGTTCTTCACAATCCTAATTTGTTATTGGTTATGCATTCAAAATATATCACGCAGGCAGAGGACACGAGAACAGAGACGACGTAATATAGTTTCAAATACTAATAGAAGTAACAACGATTGTTTCATAGTTATAAGTCCTCTTTTATTCAAAGTTTGGCATAATTTGATGAAACACATTTTTTGGTGTGCTTTACAACTTTAGGTTCTATACCACTATGTAACAGGCTGAGTTGGAATACTTGGCTTGCAATCGTCGTGTTCATTTTAAATTTCTCAGGCATATGAAGGGCTTTGGGCTCGAGCTGTGGACTCTAATTGTTTTTATGAGCGAGCATCTTTCAATGGCTTGGCATGGATGTTTTCAAATTAAAACAGTGCCAATGTGTTTAAATTAATAGCATTTTTTATTTCGTAAATAATGCCTTTTAGAACGCCTGGAAGTTGGTAGCAAATAACGTTTATAAATTACACACGCAGATTTTTATCAGAAACGTATCGTTTATGTGAAAACAATAAGCATAAGATTCTTCACTTATCCTTAAATACGCGCGGTGCTAGAATTTGGAAAATACAGTTACCTAATAATTCACATCTGCATTTTGCGATGCAGATAAGATTTCTAAGGTATACTATGAAGAGCGCTCACAAATGATTCAAACATATTTTTACATACTTTATTGTATTATACATTATAATCATTGTACAATTACGTCTTCATCGGGAAATTTAGCCATTTCAACAAAT
This sequence comes from Entomobrya proxima, assembly GCA_029691765.1. Lineage (NCBI taxonomy): Eukaryota > Metazoa > Arthropoda > Collembola > Entomobryomorpha > Entomobryidae > Entomobrya > Entomobrya proxima. The sequence goes on from CM056172.1 coordinate 39,489,934, forward strand.
TAAGCATCACATTTTTCCTGCCATAACATTTCAGTTAGGGGTAAGTGGAAACGCTTGCAAAAAGCCACGGCTTGTTTCTAGATTTCCAATATGCTTAACTCTATTAGAATACTGTGACAACAATTCTACAGGTAGTACAAACATTGCAAGAAGAATTAATATACCATTAACTTGAAGCACTCCGTATAGCATTACTAACAATATTGGTCTTTCGTTTTGATCCAAGCCAGCCGTTTCCCTGTGTTCGTAATTCATCATGTAACCAAATGCGTTATACGCATTATATTGTGTATGTACCTGTTTAGCTAGTAGAACGCGCATCTTGGTTATTACAGTATTGGTCCATAAAACATGAAATCCTCCTTCAATCACTTGCCAAAGCGTGTGCTGAATTCGGTTATATGCAAAGCATTTTCTAACCATCCAAGACTCGTACGAGTAGAAGTTTTCAATACTTCGTTTCTTGATAATTTCTTTGTTCCTAAACATATCTATAATAGGATACAGCATGTTTATGTGATACTGCTGTCCACGAACGCAAAGCTTTTTGAATGGTTTAATTGATTATCAGCATAACCTATGATGTCCAGAATAATTTTCTTGAAGTCCTTGTAAACGACAGAAATATGATGTACTTTTGAGTGCAAAACTGCGTAATACTCAGGAAATAAAATATTCGAGGTTAGTAAATTTTACTGATTGGTTTTCTTTTTGATTAGCTAGGAAACCTTTTAAAATAGATGTATATGTTTGCTCACCATTCCCTCCCACTAGATATGTAATAGTGGTAGCTATTGAAACAATTGGGAGTTTTGAATAAGCTAATTCATATAAGGTATTGGGAGTGGCAAATACTTCTTCTACTGCCACAAATGAATATAGTTTTCCATCAAAGCAGTTTGACATTACCAGAGAGAAAAAATTCCAAAGTAGCCATAGGACAGATACCTGCCATGTTTTAAAATGGCGTCGTATGCTATCATGGCACTGACTTATAACTGATTCAAGAACACGAAATAGCCAGTCGCTGTACTTGTGCAATAAAAAACTGAATTTTTTGCTACCATCAAAGCCAAAAATCGTAAGAGCCAGTGCAGTGGCATTGTAAGAAACACCAGTACATTACAAAGCCATACATAACCATCAAATGATTGAGACATGCCATTAAAGCTGTTTTCGTGTAGCTTTTGGTGCACAATTACGAAACAATAGCGCACAAACTGAATGTCAGGCAACGGAAAGTTAAAAGCTAGCGCAGAACTTCGTGCAGTATGTACCACGTAAGCAGTTGCTGGTGTTACGTGTATGCTTCTCATTAGGTCTATGGCGTCGTAACTTGTAAAAAGAACAAACGAAAAGGAAATATTTAAATGATATACCAACAGACAACCAATTTGTTCGATAACCAGGATAAAACTACTTTTACAAATGCGAATATCCCAAGCTTTTGATGATGTTATTATATTTAACCTATTCATATTACTGGCTGTTCTACGCCAATAAAATGAAATTTCTGAAGTTGTTTGAAAAACTGGTGGTTCAAGGTATTTGCTGTTTTGACAAACACTACACACCAAAGTCAGATTTCCGTTGAGATCTAGATATACACCATGGAACACCAGTGTAATTAAAATATCTCAAATTTTTTAATGATAAACGGTTGAATTATTGAACTTGTTGAATTGTGAAGTATATGATGAAGTTAAAATCAAGCTCATCATACGTTATAGTTCTCGGTGATAATTTGTTATGCCTGACTTCTTGAAACAGCATATTACAAAAACTGTACTTTGTATACTGTGGTGGCTGACGCGGCATAATCCTGAAGCCTGAATCTGAACCACTTATTTTTAGCCCACGGGTATGATTTGTTAACCCCCCATTAGAAATAACGTGAGCAGTATGTATTATGAGTTTTTAATCCACTCAAACAACGCAAACTGTTTATCTTTTCCTTTCAGTACACTTGCTCCAGCCTTAAGCCTAAAGTACTTCCAAAACATTAAGCACCTTTGAAACAAGTGCAAATTAGGACTTGGAGTAGTATTGGTGTAATAGTTTGGAATTTGACTTTGATGTGATTGACACATATAAGTAAGAATAAATAGCAATTCAAAAGTCAACGAGTAAATATTCATGGTTGATTTTGTTAATACTGAAAAATTAATATTGAATTTTCTAGTTGAAAAGACCGTATTCAGCCTAGCAGACACAAGAATTATTGCTGTTGCTATTACCAATCGATAAATGCTGTTTGTTAGCTCAAATTTTCGAGTAGGTAACTAAATTCTTTATGCTGCTTAATATTTCACTCGAAACACAAAGTACTTGGAATACTCTTTTTAAACTAATTTAACTAAACTACAGAATAGAGGTTTAACACTTGGCTTGCGTTGTAAGTAGAATAACTGCCTGTACTTATATCTACAAGAGATGCCAATAACTATGTCTGGGGAGATACAATGTAATTAAACGTACAAAGCGACAAAAACAATCTGGTTTAGATAGCTAAAAACAAACCTTTAATTTCAAAAGCAATTTATTTTGCAACCATACTAAAGTTTGATAAGGTTTAATTAGTTTTATCAAGACCAATGATTGATTTTTTGGTGGTATGATAGCATTATTATGATACGCGTAGTATTCAAAATAGCTAGCACAAAATGCAGAAGTAATACAAAATAAAATCACTTGAAAAGTTGGAGAACACACCAGATGAACACATTTCTATATAGTATGTGAAATCTAATGCTCCTTTAGTCAGACACCTAGGTATGTATGCTTCGTTTAGTCTTAAATACCTTCTGAGAACTTACAATTAGTACATGCAATGGAGAAACTAATATTAACATTAAGAAATAAGCTTGGAAGTTCTGCACGCCACTACGCCACGTGCAACTTTAACTAACCAGCAACTTCAAAACAAATATTTGGTCAATGCTTAATATTCTAACTAGACGTGTGTTGACGTAGTTGCAAGAATAACCAAAACAAGCAAGTAGGTATGTGGCTCTATTCTTGTTCCGGGTAAAATCTGGCACTGCGATCTGATTCTTATGTTCACAAGTTCCGTTTAAGTTATGTTATAAAATAACAGAAGTGCCTTTTTGGTATGAGAGTGAAATATTCTATGTAACATTATAAAGATCATCTAGTATAATTTGTTAGGTAAACACGTAAGTTTATACTAAAAAATATATGCTACACATGTAAGAAAAGTGTATATAGCATTCAAGTTAGCGTGTTAGATTTTAAGAGCTGTTTGCCCCTGAGGTAAGAACAAAGTCCTGAGCGAACAGAAGCAGTATCCCGTTTTGAAATATCGGGTAGACCAATAGTGTGAAAGAGAGGCAAGCAAGGTGGGTAGCAGTGTGCAAGCACGCTTGAGTTGAGATGTTTTCGGCCACCAGAGCAGTTACACTAGCACCAGTACCAAAGCCCATTTCTCAGTAGTGTTTTAGTAGTCAAGGTAGTAACTTGTCCTAAGCGTAAAAAGTAGAGTGTATTATCTGGCGTATTCTTTGGCGTATTAAATATGTAAGGAAACTTTGAGGAAAGTAGAAATCTTTGTGGAGTTTTCTGAAAGGATCAGATTGCCCCGATAGTAAATCCAAGTTTCTTCTTGTGTATTTTAGTGTAGCGTATATTTTCTATTTCGTGTCAAAGCCCAGGAGGGAAAGAAATTAATCTTTCGCCTTTTACCCAAGATTAAGTAGCTGTGCAATATTCTGGTAAGAGATAAAAGCATAATCCCTACATAGAATAGAGAAATTAATAAGTAAAATTCTGTGAATAACCAAGTGGGTGATTTGCTATTTTTAGTTGCAAATCATTCATTCTGGTCGTGTTTCAAAGAAGGTATCCATTTCCCTAAAGGAAGCCCTGGTAGTAAAACAGTACTCATCATCTATACTAATTCCTAAGGTATGTGAGTGCAATTTAACATTTAAAAATGACTAAGAGCGGAAATGAAAACATGAGTAAATATGAGTTTCTGAAATTGGTCTGTTCTCAGGTTGCCCCAAAGAATGAGTCGAATTGATCCTGCTTCCATTCCCTGCTCAGTTAGCTACTCTGTTCTTTGAAGTTCTTGTCGCGAATTAATGGGTGGTGAGTCCAACTGAATTATGAATATAGGTCAGTTAAATAAAGGTTAAAGTTCAATCAAGATGTAAAATATGGTTTATGGTTGGGTTTTAGCTCCAATTTCGGTGATCTCAACTAGTCTGTCGTTAACGCCCCTTCTTCCCGTCCTACTTGTGTCCTTCCATTTGCCACCTCTAGTGTCCATCCTCTGCTTTCTGCTCGACGAGAAATAGCTCATGAAGGTGAATAAATATCTGTGTTATATTTAACTAACTTGGGTTGTCATTAGTTTAGGACTGAGACTTAAGGTCATGCATAAGCCTGCCCTGTGTCAAGGTCACTCTATTTGACTCGCTCAAAAATACTGGTCAACACTGCCCCCGTTAACCCGATTCTGTCTGAGCGAGTCCCTTCCTAACTTAAGTGAACATAAAGCACAAGTGTTAGAATGTTGTTAATCAAGAGGCAGAAAATAAAATAGTTAAGAATACTGTACAATTCAGCGCGCGCTGCTAAAAATAATGCTTTTGTAAATATAGTTAATAAGCAGTACTACTTCAATTTAGAAATCGTTTGATATTGCAATTCCATTTAAATGATGCTATTTAGTTTAAAGTGTTGCGTTCATTGGTTCCCGTTTGTTCTTTGAGTTCAAATAGAATTTGAGTTTAGAATAAAATATTATGTTCGTATACCATTGTAATCTTTGTCTGTATTCTTGTATTTATTCCTCATTATGCAATTAATTGTATTTGTGTTCAATTAATTTGGTATTTCATAAAATTTCGATGCCAGTTAGTAGAATATTTGTAAATGTCATGACCTGAGCCAGTATAAATCCGCAAATTGTTACCAATCGATAACATGTCATTCATGTTACATTGAGCACCAGTCATAATTTAGCCATTCCGGGGTTTGTACCATGACACACAAGCAAATGCAAAAAAAATATTTTTTAAATAAATAACTTTTCTTATTTATTTGAAAATCATTTTGACAAATTGATCAATAAAATTGGACGCGTAGAGGACGAGTGGTAAATGATATGTCAAGCCGCACTCGACCAATTTTCAAAACTTTGAATTTTTTCAAGTTTTGTTTTACATGCCTAAATATGCGTGAACTGATGCTGATCCATTCACCAGTTACACAAATATATTAACATTTTTTGTTTGGTGTGCCAAAATGGCAAAAATAAAAACATTTTTGAAAATTCTGTCTCAACTCTTGTACAGCACCAACAACAAGTAAAATTTTGTATGGTACACTATCTTTAATAGTATATCCTTTATTTGAATGATTTTAAGTAGTGCTGTCAGTACTAGAAGTAGTGACAACGTTAAAGTTTAAAGGATATGCGTTTCTTTAACAATCAGTCAGATATTGTCAAGCTATCAAATGCCAATGAATATCTACTTCATTGTACATGAATGTGAATGCATAAATTGATTTATTTGCTAGAACTTATATGCAATCGATTTAATTTCCAACTATTAATTTTAAATGCATGGCTTTTAAATCAACGGTTTTGAACTTGGTAATAGGATTACCGCACGTATTGTGCAATAAATTACTTGAACAAGAAATGAAACAAGTTGCAATACACCTGTTCTTTATTCCATCACATAAAACAAACTATTATAGCAACAAACATGTTTTGCTATTCAAAAAGTTATCTAAAAGACCTGTTATTTTAAGTAGGTATATGCATTTACAATATTAATAGAAATGTTACGCCTCAACCCTCCACAATCCTAATTTTTTATTGTTTATGCATCCAAAACATATCATTGTTGTTCTGGATTGTGTCATTCCTTCTACTTGAATTTGATTCAATGATGTTATTGCAACACGGTTATAAATAGAAATAGTGCATAGAGGACACGAGGACAGCAACGACGTAAAATAGTGTCAAATACAAATAAGAAGTAACAACCAATTGTGTCGTCGTTTGTTCAAAAGTTGGCATAATTGATGAAACATAGGTCTTGGTGTGCTAGACAACCAACTTAAGATTTTATACCTCAGTGTAACAGGATGAGTAGGAAAAGGAAATACTTGAATGCACTTGTTGTGTTCATTTTTAAGTTCTCAAGCATATATGGGACCATTTTATTTTTGGCAACAATTCCATGTGTTATACTTTCCACTCATGTGACATTATTTCTTGGTAGTCACCAAAGTAACACCAATTCTACTAAACTGGAAAACGTCTTACATTCAAATTCACAACAATATATTTTGCCACGTGTGATCATAGATACTTTACACCAGAAACGATGTAAGTACGGATATCGATACCATACTCCAATTTCAATTGTAATAAATGAAATACCTGCCGAACATTCTCTTCCTAATTCAAATATACTGAAAATATATGACACATTTCTCAGTTATCTGCCAGCATTGTACACTGTTTTTGTATTTGTCAGTTTCTCAAAAACTCCTAAATTTACTCAAAAACAATATTATTTTACTGTTCCATCAACAACATTAATATTTTCCTATGACGGCAACCAGTTGAAACCCAATATTATATTAGTTAAGGATAACAACCAACTACAATCTGTATCTCGAGAAGATGTGGACCATCTACTAAGTGAATTTAGAAGTTTTCACTATAAACACTTTTGGAATTCAAATAACATTATATATCCAGTTCTCATTCCTGATAGTCGAAGATGGTCACTTCTCAGACCTCTAAACACCATTGCTCCTTTCTGCTCTGAGTTTCACTTTCGTTTATCAAAGGTTCGATCTAACAAAAAAGCATTACATTGCACGCCATATGTCATGCTTCCATTGACTTTAGCAAAGGTTCATAATTTCTCCATGAGGATTTTCGATTACTTCCTTCCAAGTGATTTATTTGCATATGATGTAATGCGAGTTAATACAACAAGTGTAATACCACACATTGTTCCTCACGTGGCATTTAAAACTTACGGTATTCAGGTACCTTTTTTGCAAAGTCAATATAAATTTTTCCGATTTGAATGGTATAAGCTAATGTACTGTCGACGGACTGAAATTCCAAACACTTTTATGCTGGAAGTTATAGGTTGGACGCAACCACTAAGTACAGGTGTTTGGATTGCGTCGGTGGTAATAACCTGCGCAGATCTACTTTTTAAGTTAGGTGCAATTCAGAGCAAACTAAAATTTCTTGGAAAGATTGGGCACATTGGATTTTCTTGTTCTGCACAATGTTTATTTGCTGGTTTTACGAAAATGATTTGCTTAGCATGACAACAGTTCAACACACACCGGTTGAATTTAGGACTATTAAGGAAACATTACAAGCAGGGTTTAAAATCTGGGCATATTTCGAATCCGGACAGGATCCCTCAGTGTGGCTAAAAATGGATTTTGCAATTCTTGGTTTGCAAAGTTATTTGCAAAACGCATTTGTTAAAAATATCAAAAATGAGAGTATTTTTGAAGCTCATCATAGAATACTAACCAGTGTAAACAAGGGTGCCTTGATTGCTTCACCAATCCACGAGTCTAAGATAACAACTCAAATTGGTCAAACAGCAAAAAGGTATACATCTTTCTTGAAAACACCGTGTGAATGTCTGGCGGTGCCTGAAAAGTTTCAGCCACGCTATATTCATTGGAAGATTAATACAATAAATAAGATGTGGCTAATGGTAACAATTCAGCGGATAGTGGACTCTGGGCTCAGTAACGAATGGGAAAATCGGGTAAACTGGCAGCATACTGTAAAGCGTACTGTTGTAAAGGGCAAGTCAACTGGTGTGAACACAATTAATCCGAATTATATAAACTGGGAAGAGGTACGCATTATTGTGCTGTTGTGGTCAATTTTGATTGTTATTTCAACAATATCGTTTTTGATTGAACTTTGTAAACATCGAGTGCATAAAAAAAGACGATAGCAGCAGCTCCGGAATGGTCCAATATTACCACACTTGATATTATATTGGCCATTGTTACAATTCCTCTTGAAATAAGAAGACGGATTTTAGCTGTATTTCCTGATGTCTGGATACTTGTAAACTAGCTAGCAATAACACCGCTCGTTGTAGCATCATCCTTTGCAGAAGACGTCAAGAAAATGATTTCAACTTCAGCTAAGTCAGCACCCATCTCTGGTTTCTTTTTCTTCACATAATATCGATAGGATATCAATATCAATCGAAAACTATTTTGGACATTGACACACCGCACATTGACCTAACACCGCACTTGTTACAAATGGTATGCTTATAAGAACTTTACGGAAGTGATGTCTTTCTTTACTATATATAACAGTTAGTGTTTTTATCGGACAGCTGACATTCCAAGACAGGTAATTTAACATGTTTTTTTGATTAAGTAATACACTGATCTATTCCTTCACTAACAAATATGTTTGCTTTAGCTGTACTTCTAAACTGACCAATGAAGTAAATATAATACGTACGTTTACCTATAAGCAGAAATGCTAATAACTATACTTTCATATACATTAGTTAAATTGTCTAAGTTAGATAATATTTTTATCATTAATAGCCTTCCAGCATTTACTGTGAACTTTTGTTCAAACCATTTCTAGAAAAAACAAACTTTCAGGACAAAACTGACAGATCTGTCGTATACATGTTAGTAAAAGCTGCTTACAGCCTCAGCTATTTATATTATTCTCTTTCATGTTTCTTTTCATTTTTGGCTTCAAGCCAACCAATGTTTCTAAGGATTGCTTTACAAAATACGCAATTAATTTACAAACGACTTTATTGTTCTGAGCAAAAGTGTAACGTACTAAAGAAATTTAAATTCTGCAACTAGTAAATAAGAAATCTATTATTTTACTAATCGTATGCTTGTATTGTAAGTATATAACAATTCTTCTTTGTCACAAGTTAAGGGTTAAGGTTAAAACCTTTATAAAATCTTGTGTACTTCTGACTTCTAGTGAATTATTATAAAAAGACATACACCGTAAACCAACCAAGTGTCTGAATCTTTTTAAATCACTTTAAGGCATTCAAGACACTTAACTCTTTGGCAAATTTCACCGTTATAACAAAACGTGTCACTAATTAGCAATGATTAACAAAACCAAAATTATATTTTTTGCATTGTCGAAATTTTGTAATTTAAAACTACAGACAGAAATATGACTATTAGTAAATAATAGCACTAAAAACTTTATTTTGGTCGCATATTATACAAACAAATACAGTTTTAAAAATTCAAAATTGTGGGGCATTATTTTCATATTGAGCACATATAAAAATTGATTTGTTTAAAACTTTGCGAACGTTTGTGTGTGTGTACGTTGCGTACATTTTAGTTTTGATTAAAAAATTTCAAAACTTCCTTTTATGGTGTTACAGTCATAGTTGTATTCCAAATTTATCACAGAGCAAAACATTTTACAAAACTATAACACTTCCGTGTAAAGCAAATTATTGTAAAAGCATTTTCTTACATTGCACCAAATTGACCAGTTATTAGTTTACAGTTGTGCTCCACTTGTACGACCATTAGGCTTTATCAGCACTACTAAAGACCATGTTGTTTACGATGTAAAATCTAAAAATATCATGTTTACAACGAAAGTTTGCGTATATTAGTATAGGTTGGCATACGTACTATGTAGTGTTGGGAATATTACCTAGATATAAGAAAATTTCTTATATTATCCATATATTATCCATATATTATCCATATATTATATAAGATATGAGAGTATAAGATAATATATGATATAATAATTTTAACACTGGATAATATATGAATACATAATCTTATATAATATTATAATCTTATATGGCAGTATAAATCTTGCGACGAAATTCGAAATGCAAGACGACGTAATAAATTTATTGAGAGAGAGAAAGTTCTCGTTAAGATCGACGGTTGTGCGCGGCTGAGAGCTCTTGACTTGTGATTTCTTCTGTCTGATGGACTTCTGTGATCGTAATAGGATTTGACAGACTCAACCCTGCACTCGTTCTTGAAAGTTTGAAAGAATATTAATTTGTGGTGATGTTCGAAACCTGTTAGGCTTGTTATACACCAGTTTTTTCAGTTAGTATTAAAAAATTAAAACCGCAGTTAAAGAAGCTAAAATTTGCAAAATTTGGGAAACTACGTATAGTTTACCCCAGTTATTGCTACACGAACATCCTTTGACATGGATGCGCCATCACCTTCAGCAGCCTCACCCAATATGGAAGGACTAAATGTTATTGACTTAACTGTTGACGACAAAGTTGGAAAGCGGGCAGTTCCTGACTTAAGCAAGCTACGAGCTTTTATCTATACATTGTTTCGCTGGGATGACAACCAACGTCTTTTCAAATGTACCCTGTGCTCGTAAGTTTAAAAGTATTCCACCGCTTGAATAAGAACTTTTAAGCCCGATTCCGGGGTCAAAAATTCATTTTTGTCCTCTCATCTTTCCAGAACATCGCTCCAGTATCATCCTAACTGCGGTACCTCAACCTTAACGAAGCACTTTCAAGAGAAGCACCCAAAACAGTTGGAGGATAGGAAGACCCAAAAGGATCTTTTGGATCAGGGAAAAGGAACTCAACCCAGCATTACCTCTCATTTCGTTGCTACGAAAGAAAAACCTGCTCCTTTATCGGTTACTGCTTCGGGGTTTCGCACTCGTTTGGTCAACTTGATTGTTGGAGCAAGCTTACCTTTCGCAATCGTTGAAAATCCGTTATTTGAAGATGTCCTGGGTTACATCTCACGCAACAATCCAAACGTGGTTCCTCTCATTACGCGAAAAACTGTACAAGCAGATGCAACAAAGATGTACGCAGAAGAGGTACGGAAGCTTATAGCAGAACTGGCTGCAAACGCAGGAAAAACTAGTCTAATTTTGGATTGCTGGACATCTTCCAACCAGCATTCCTTCCTTGGAATAATTGGCACTTGGATTGATGACGACTGGAAAATGCACACTTGTGTATTGGATCTCTGCTTGCTTCAGGGCTCACATACTGGAGAAAATCTAGCTTCCGATTGGCGCCTTCTTGGACAAGTTTGCTTTATGGCAAAAGGTAAATGTTTTTTACCTACTGGTTCTAATAATTTTGGGGTCAACCGTACTAAGTTGCCCTCTATTTTTTAGCTAATGGCAATCACAACCGACAACGCGTCCAACATGACCACAATGTTCGAAAAGCTTGATGAGAAAGCGTTCGAAAAGGAGACAGATTTCAGTTCCGAAAACCGTCGTGTTCGCTGTTTGGCCCATATTATTAATCTGGCTTGTAAGGAACTCTTGCGATCTGTAGAAATCTCATCTGGAAACATTGAAACCGTGCATGACGATCTGGATGATGAAAATGAAGCTGGAAATTTGGGAAAAGGACTGCTTAAAAAACTTCGCTGCGCCATTAGAGCCATTCGAGCATCTCCTCAACGTTTACGATCATACGAAGCCGCTTGTATAAGGGAAGGTATAAAGCACAGGGCCCTCATACGTGACGTTCAAACAAGGTGGAACTCAACCTTTGATATGTTGGTGAGAATATTGGAAGTAAAACCCGCTCTGGATCGAACGCTGAACACGGTTTCAGATTTAAACAAGTATAAGCTTACGGAGGAAGATTGGGATTACATAAGCCAGCTGATAGACGTGCTTCGTCCCTTCAAAGAATCCACTGTCACAATTTCGAAGGAACAACCCACTTTATCTGGTACTTCCGGGCAATACGACTCTCTTTTTTCGCACCTGGAAAAGTACTTGGACAATACCAGCGACAATGTCACGTCAGACAAACCTACCACATCAAGAAACAAGACTCTCGAAAATGGTGGCGGTCCCTCAGCTCCAAAAAGATCGCGGCGGATTGAAAAACAACATGAAAGCATAGAGCCATATCCTGAATGGTTAGTTAGTGCAGCTGAGGCAGCATGGGAAAAATTAAAACAATACTATCCGACATCAGATGCGCAAGTGTATATTCTTGCCACAGGTGATTAGAAATGTATTGTATTTTTAAAAAAGTGGAGTATCAAGAACGATACATCCCATGTTTTATATTACGCTGGAGTGTAATATACTTATTACCTCTCTGGCGTTTTTATAGCGATGGATCCTCGATTTAAGCTGGATTGGTATAAGGCCTGTGGTTATGATGCAAGCTTCCAAAGACAAGCCAAAAGGGTCCTAACGGAAGTGTGGGAAAAATCCTATCGGCCAACAGGGGAACAGGGGAACGAGCAACGAGCAACACAAGCCTCGCATTCGACCCTAAGCGAAGTTGATAAACGAGGCACCCGGTTCGATGAAATTTATGCCGAGCGAATGAAAAACTTTCAAAAGCCGGAGGATGAGCTCAAACAATACCTAAATGAGAGCACCGTCCCAAGGGAGAGCCTTGCTGCAGTTGGTGGTGTACTCGGCTGGTGGAAGGTAACAGTAACCCCTAACCTTAACTTTGTGTAATCCTCCGGTCCGTGGTCAGATAAAATCAAAATCTCAACTTCTAGGTAAATCAGTCAAGGTTTCCCAATCTCTCTCGACTGGCTAAGGACGTCTTATCAGTTCACGGAACTGGAGTTTCCATTGAGAGGTTTTTTTCAAGTGGGCCAGACCTTTTGCAAAAAAAGAGGCAGAGACTGACAGCAGAGAAAATTCGGGAAGAGCTTCCGTTAAAAGTTTGGATAAAACGAAAGCGTGAAAAGGAGAACGCTGAATTGTTTGAAACGCTTCGTTTAGTTAAGGGGCTGGGAGACGTGGAGGAGGAGGTTTAAAGTTATCAGCACTAGTGTCATCTAAATAGCAATAAAAATACTACAAACTATTTTATAATTACTCTGGTTGTTTTAAAATGGAAAAGCAGTAGCAGTACTCTATCTCAGTTACATTTTGAATAGCTCTGTTACTTAAAATTTGTTATTTCTTTGTTACAGTGCCAAAAGAGGAATATTAAGCATGATATATCCCGGCGATTATTAAAATAATTATTTAAATAAAAATGACAAACAGGTTTTATAACAAAAAAGTTTTCATTTATTTGCATCATTATTCAAAAAATGTAATGTCGGGATCACCAAATCCATCAAGCCAATTTGCAACAGGAATAGACAATTTAGGAATCTTCTTTTTAGCTAATCCACAATGACATGGTTCCCACTTTTGTTTCTTTTTCGGAGCTAACTTTTCCGCCTGGCGAAACTCATCAAACCTTTCGCAGTGATAGTGGGTCATTCCATTTTCTTTAAACCGCAGCATTCTTCGATAACATATCATGGTGAGTCGGGCATCACGTAACGACGAATGTGCACCGTCCTGTGGATTGGACCCAACAAAGTGTAAAGCCAGCTGACTCAACTTAATTGGATCACCCGACTCGTCTCTGAAAAAATCTTGCAATTCCAGCAGTTTTACTCCTTTCGGCAGTTCAATCCTTTTTTTAAATCCCAAGCTTATGAAATCATCTTTTAGCTTTGCTCCTACAATAGTCTTTCCTTTTATTACCATTTCTAATGTAGATTTCATCTAAACCAATACACAACGTTATCATTAGAATTTCACGTCTATGTTCAAAAACAGGTAAGTAGTAATAAATTAACTTACAAGCTCCTCCGGAATTCCCATCTCCAACTTTGCCTGCGTCAGTCCAGTGTGCACCGTATTAAGGCGGCATACATCCCTTTTTTGTCGCATAATATGAGCCCAGAACACCAGACGCCCTTTCTTGTCCACTAATGCTATATCCCCAGACACAGGTTGGTGCAAAGTATTGATAACTTTTTCAGTGTCCAGCGCTAGAACATCTGCTGCCGCAGCCAAATCCATCCTTACAATCAACGGAACCTGGAATAATAAATGAAACATTATACACTCACGTTACGTAGCAGTAGTTACCAAAACAAGTCACCTTTGTCACTGGTGCAGGTAGATTTAACCCTGGGCTTCTTGACAGCCCGGGGTCAACCATGCTTGGGTGCCCACTCCTGTCCACTTCCGTCGCAGTTGCAACTGGAGTTCCCTTTTTGCTGCGCCGCTCTTCACTTATTATCAAGTTTTTTAGCTTGACAATTTGTGGTTTGGACAGTTTTCCCTTTTTCATTAGTTCCAAGCAAAGAATTTCAAAGTTGTCGGGAGATAACTCATCAGCCTGTTCTAGAATCCTTGCCTAGATAAATTGCGTTTAAAAAATTAGTGGAGTATTAAGTATGATACATCCCACTATATTGCTGTTAGAAAATGAATAAAAACCTTTAAATAACTTACTACTTCCATAGGCACATCATACAACTTGCGACCTGGAATCGGAGGATACTGTTTGAAACACGTATCGGAACGTTGCTCCACCTTATTTTTACTTGACAGACTCATTTTACAGCAAATATTACTTACTGAAAAGCTCTAACAAATTACTAAACTAGTAAAGCTGGCGAATAATTAAAAATAATGACTTTTCCTTTTCGGCTGACTTGTGTTGGAAGGGTTTTTCACACAGAAAGAAACAGAAAATTTTGTATACCGCATTTTTGAATGTTTCGTTTTACCCCACAGCTCAATGCAGTGAGTGGATATGATTTTTTCTTATATTATCCATATATATCTTATATAATATTATATATAATATATGGTTCATAATTCAGATAATATAATATCTGATATAATATAATAATCTGTTGGATAATGTTAAGGTAAGAAAATTTAGATAATATAATATATTTTCCCAACTGTAGTACTATGTACCCATGTCATCTAATTTATTTAAATTTGCTCGAAGCATCCGTTTTCTTTTTTCTATATAGTCTACATTCCAACTTTACGATCGTTTCAAATTGCTGTCCAAATTACTCAAATAAATTTTGAATTGTGGAAAAAGACACCACAAAAGTACATTCCATTTACAGTTTTTTGCATTTGTAGTAAAAGAGAATAGAGTTCAAATAGTAGTGAATTTCTAATGTTCTGTTCTCAAAAAACATAAAGATGAGTACACCACTACCGTGAAAAGTCTACTATTTGCACAACAACACATTCGAAAGAATACTCTATCCGCATCCCTTATCATTTAACCCTACAAAGCAGCAAATGCAAGTGAAGTCAGCATTTTGCAAGAACTATAGTCTGTATCTACTATCCTATATACCATTTGGCACCATTCTGCTTCTGTCGTTTTTCAATTTGGCTGAGTTTGCTCCCAACAAAAGGGTGTTTCCTTTTCACCACGCGCTCATGGATTTTCTATGTGCAGGCTGCTGTTTTGCAATACTTTGTCTAAATTTCATTGCATTGTCTAGAAGTGGAATAAACGCATACTCTTTGATTAACGCGTTGCCAAAAAGCGACGCGTTTACTGATTCCACTCAACACAAAATTGCTTCTACAAAGTCAAAATTTGGTAAGAGTATCCCGAAGCCGAAATGTTCGTAATTTTATAAATGATTTTTGAATATATACATTCCTATAGCTATTTTGAGGAGAACAGACAATTCCTTGGAAACTGTTGGGTTGCTGATGATTAGCACAGTCATCAGTTGTTTTGTTTTATTGGTACTTAGATTGGAATTGGAGCCATCGCTGCAAATGTCCATCCATTTCGTTAGATGTCTATGTAACGGTTCGGTCCAAATTGTCAGTAGAAAGATATTGTTTGTTTCTTTGGACTACTCTGGAAACTAGTAGAGGATTTTCCATAATACTGCTGCCCTCAATATCTGCTCTAAAATTGTACTTGGTTTATTTGAGCATAATCTATGATATGGCTCCTGGAAATATTGCAGTAGAAAAGTATCGACTTCTAAATTGTATCTGTCATGTTTGCCGGGAAGGCTTTAGACAAATGAGTGGATTATTTATGTCCACCGGATTCTTTATTTGCACAATAGGCACTTTGTAGTAAATGCCACTATTAAAACTGTTATTTTAAATGGGCTGCAATCTAACTATGCTCAGAAGGTTCGTCTTTGTTCGTCTCGCAGGATTAACGAAGGTGTGGTAATCCACAGTGATTAGGAGATGCGCTTTACTAATAAAAATCCCGAACAAAAAGCCCACTACTTTAAGGGGAAAATAAATTAGCACGCTAACTTCAGTTCAATTATCTTTCAAACAATCTTTAACTTTTATTCTCTTAAAAGTTACAACAAAATATGACCAGCAATTAACTCTTTTGCTGAAGGCCACGTCACTCAATTTTACTTACAACTGCACGCAGGCAGACAACTACTTACTACTTTTTTCCGAAAGTACAGCTCAAGTCTGAAATGACTACGACTACGAAAAAGTACAGAAAAATGACCAACGGCCATACACTAGCAGAATACAGACACACAGAAAATTAACGGACAAATCTTCTACATTTTTCAAAGAAAAGGAACAGAAACGGGAATTATCTGGCATACAGCATGCTAGGCTCGCGCCCAGCATCGTATCTTGCCACCACTGATGGACTCAAATAATTCCTTTGTTCCTAAAAATACAATTTTGGCGTGGCATTTCTCACACACTTGGTTAGGGCTTCAAGGCTGGAGATTTCTTCCTATTGAATTATATGGACTAGCCATGTTTCTTACTATTGCAGTCTATGGAACAATGCTTGGCATGTTGCCAAAAATATGTGCAATCAATGAATACAGTCAAGGTATACTAACCAAAAGGTGGAAAGGGGCTTTTGTTGTTAATATGAGAGAATGGAAGCGTGTACTTAAAGCTCAAAAACCTATATCGTTTTACTATGGGCCGGCAAAGTTCGACAAAGAAACAAAAACCAACTTTTATTTGAACATATATTAGTATACAGTTAATATAATTCTTGTTTTCTAAAATATTTATACTAACAGAAATAGAAATTAAATATGTATTATACTATTGTCAAGCTGTCCAAGTTCAATGAAGATCTGCTTCAGGACTTAAATTTGAATTCAAGAATTAATTTGTTAAAACTAATATTATGCAATCGATTTTATATCCAACTACTAATTTTAAACTAATGGTTTTTGAATGAATTGATTGGCTTTGAACTTCGTACTAGACTTACCGCACGTGTTTTGCAATATATTTGAACAAAAGATAAAACAAGTTGCAATGCAATACATGCTTCTTTGTACAGTTAAATAAAACAAACCATTGTCCTCATAAAAAGCTCTAACTATATTAAAAATGATCTAAAAAGACATTTTGTAATCATGCGTTTACAACGTAAAAAAACTGTTACGCCTCAATCCTTTACATCCTAATTTTTTATTGTTTATGCATCCAAAACATCATTGTTGCTTTAGATTATGCCCTTCATTCTATTTGAATTTGATTTAATGATGTTTATTCAATACGTTTATAAATAGAAAAGTACATACGAAAGGGAACAGAACAGAGACCGATGTAATATAGTGCCAAATAGAAGTAACAATTAACTAGTTATCATGGTCATACGTAGTTTGTTATTCAAAGACTGATAAAATTAATGAAACATGGACTTTACAACTTAAAGTTTTAGTCCTCATTGTAACAGGATGTTTGGGAAAACCTGGCTTGCACTTTTTGTGTTCATTTTAAATTTCCCAAGCATATGTGGGAGTATTTTGTTTTTGGGAACAATTCCATGTGTTATACTTTCTACTCAGGTGACAGAATTTCTTGGTAGTCACCAAAGGAACACAAATATTTCTAAGCTAATAAACATCCAGCATTCAAACGCACAAAAATGCATTTCACCGCGTGTTATACTTAATAGTGTACAGCTTAAACAAAACAAATATGGATATCGATATCATATCCCAATTTCAATAGTTATAAATGAAGTTGCTTCCGGCGATTCTAATTCTAGTCCATATATATTGAAAATATATGATACATTTCTCAGTTATTTGCCAGCTTTGTACACTGTCTTTGTATTTGTCAGTTTCTCAAAAACTCTGAAAATTACTAAAAAACAAGAGTATTTTACCGTTCCATCAACTACATTAATACTTTCTTATGACGGCATCCAGTTAGAACCAGACGTTGTTTTGGTTAAGGATAATAGCCAACTAGAATCTGTATCTCGGGAGGATGTTGACCATCTACTTACTGAATTTAGAAGTTTTCATTATAAGCGCTTTTGGAATTCAAATAATATTAAATATCCAGTTCTCATTCCTGATAATCGAGGATGGTCAATATTTAATAGACCTCTAGACCCCATTGCTCCATTCTGCTCTGCGTTTCAATTTCGTTCATCAAACCTTTGGTTCAACAAAAAAGCATCACATTGCACACCATATGTTATGCTTCCATTGACTTTAGCAAAGGTTCATAATTTCTCAATGAGACTTTTTAATTCTTTGGCCTTAAGTCATTTATTTGCATATGATGTGATGCGTGTTAATACAACAAGTTTAATGCCACACATAGTTTCTGAAATGGCATTTGACCACTACGACAACCATCTACCTTTTTTGCAAAGTCAATATAAATTTTTCAGATTTGAATGGTTTAAGCTTATGTACTGTCGACGGATTATGATTTCCAACACTTTTATGCTGGAAGTTAAAGGCTGGACGCAACCACTAAGTACAGATGTTTGGATTGCGTCGGTGGTAATAACTTGCTCTTATCTACTTTTGAAGTTACGTGCAATGCACAAAAACCTAAAGTTTCTTAGAAAGATAGCACACTGGATTTTCTTGTTTAGTACAATGTTTATTTGCTGGTTTTACGAAAATGATTTGCTTAGCATGACAACAGTCCAAAACGCACCAGTTGAATTTAAGACTATTAAACAAATATTACAAGCAGGCTATAAAATCTGGGCGCAACCTAAGTTTGGACAAGAACCGTCAGTGTGGCTAAAAATGGACTTTGAAATTCTTGGTTTGCAAAATTATTTGCAAAATGTATTTGTTGAAAATAGAAAAAATGAGAATATATTAAAGGCCCATCATAGAATTTTAACCAGTTTAAACAACAGTGGTTTGATTGCTTCACCATTCTATGAGTCTCAGATAACAACCCCCAGTGAAACGGCAAAAACGTATACTTCTTTGATGGAAACACCGTATGAATGTCTGACTGTGCCTGAAAAGTTTCACCCACGCAATGTTCATTGGAAGATTAATACAGCAAATAGAGTGTGGCTTATGGTAACAATTCAGCGCATAGTAGACTCAGGGTTAAGTAACGAATGGGAAAATCGGGTAAACTGGCGGCTTATGGTAAAACGTGCTGTTCTGAAGGGTAAGACAACTGGTGTGAACACAATTAATCCTAATTATATAAATTGGGAAGAGATACGCGTTGTTCTGCTGTTATGGTCAGTTCTGGTTGTTGTTTCAGCAATAACGTTTTCGATTGAACTTTGTAAGCATCGAATGCATAGAAAAGGTAAATAAGTTTGTAGTAACATATTTGATTCCATTTGAGGGTACTGTAGTTTATATTTATTTGAAATAGGTGGGTACTTCGTATTGAACATATTAGCTAATGAAGGATTGCACAAAAAACGTATTACCAGGGTCATGGCCATAGTTATATCAATTACGCGATTATTTTAAGAAAAACCTGAGAAAAAATAAGTTAAATAGCACTAGCAAATCGTTTTATGTTTTGGCATTTTTAGATTTTTTTGATGGGAAAATCTTTAAAAGTTGGTGGTTAAATTCAAAGTAATTTGTATGGAATATCAACACAAATTGCTAACTGATACTAGCTATTAACGTTTATTTATTGGGTACCAAACTTTGCGACTCAAGCTCTTAGGAACGCAATTAAGTTCAGCCTAGATTTTGTGCTAACAACGAGAAGGAGTTGTTGTGTTTCCCATTTTTGATCATTTTGTCAAAATTAGCGTATAATATGTACCATTTTGAATTGTGAATTCAAAAATAGTATGAGATGATAGTAGATGACCATAGATGAAAGTAATAGAAAGAGCAATTACTATTTTATTTCATTTGCCTTGACGTACACCTAACACTTTTCCAACAAGAAGTAAAATTATATATGGCTCACCATCTTTTATTTGAATGATTTTCTGTAGTGCTAAAGCAGTAATATAAGGAGCGACAACGTTAAAGGATGTGTTTTTCTTTAACAATCAGTATTTTATTGTCCTATTGAAAATTGAATTCCAATGAATATCTTCTTCAGGGCACTTAATGCAAATGCAAAAAAACCATTTGTTAAAATTAATATCAATTTTATTTCCAACTATTAATATTATACTAATGGCTTTTAAATAAGCGGGTTTAAACTTGGTAATAGAATCACCGCACTCACTGTGCAATAAGTTACTTGAACAAAAGATAAAACAAGTTGCAATACTGAAGTTTATATAATCACATAAAACTATTGTCCCTATAAAACATGTTTTACTATATAAAAATGTTATATAAAAAGACCTGTCATTTAATTATACATTTACAATGTAATAGGACTATTACGCTTTAACCCTCCACATTCCAAATTTTTCATTGTTTATGCATCCAAACCATATCATTGTTGTATTGGATTGTGACATCCTTTGTGTCATCCTTTGCGCTTGAATTTGATTTAATGATGTTCTTACAACACGTTTATAAATAGAAAGAGTACATATAAATAAGCAAAGTACGGAGGACGGCATTATATAGAGCCATTTAGAAATTAAAGCAGATTACGTCAGAGTCATAAATAGTCTGTCATTCAAATGTTGACACAATCGATGCAACTCAGTTCTTGATGTGCTTAGTACTGAAAGTTATATTCCTCAGTGTAACAAGATGACTGGGACGAAGTGGCCTGCAATTGTCGTAATCATTTTAAATTTCTATAGTATATGTGGGACTATTCTAAATTTGGCAACAATTCCAAGTGTTTGTTCTTCTCAGGTGACATTATTTCTTGAAAGTTACGAAAGGAAGAAAAATTCCGCTAACTTCACAAACGTTTTGAATTCAGATGCACAACAATGTATCTCACCGCGAGTTATAATGGATAGTGTACACTATCAACGAAATAAGTACGGATATCGATACCACATTCCAATTTCAATTGTACTAAATAAAATTCCTGCCGGACACTCTCTTTTTAATCCATATATACTGAAAATATACGACACATTTCTTAGTCTTTTACCAGCTTTGAACACTGTATTTGTATTTGTCAGTTTCTCAAAAAGCCTAAAATTTACTCCAAAACAAAATTATTTTACTGTTCCATCAACAACAATAATATTTTCTTATAACGGTATCCAGGACGAACCAGAAGTGATATTAGTTAAGGAAAACAACCAACTAGAGTCTATATCTAGAGAGGATGTGGACCATCTACTAAGTGAATTTAGAAACTTTCATTATAAACATTTTTGGAAATCAAATAACATTATATATCCAGTTCTCATTCCTGATTCTAGAAGATGGTCATTGTTCAATAGACGTCTAAACAATATTGCTCCTTTCTGCTATGCGTTTCGATTTAGTTTAACAAGCCATCGATCCAACATAATGTTATCACATTGCACTCCATATGTTATGTTTCCATTGACTCTAGCAAAAGTGCATAATTTCTCAATGAGCCTTTTCAATTCCTTGGCTCCAAGCCACTTATTTTCATATGATGTGATGCGTATTAAGGATATCGCTTGTGCTATAGTGTAAACGGACGTTAAGCATGCACGGATTGCTACCATTGAGTTCCCGCGAACCTGTTTAGCCAATAAAAGTTAAATATCATGATTTTGCGTTATCTTTTTTGAAATTTTTCTATGTACCTTAATAGTTTGGCTAACGGCGAGTTCGTTGGTACCAAATTCTGCAAATTTTTAGGTTGTTTAGCATGCTAGATCGTGCTTCAAAGGTTTCAAAATGAAGTTTACCCTACTGCATCACTTTAAAATTTACAGTTTGGTACCAACGAACTGGCCGTTAGCCAAACTATTAAGGTACATAGAAAAATTTCAAAAAAGATAACGCAAAATCATGATATTTAACTTTTTTTTGCTAAACAGGTTCGCGGGAACTCAATGGTAGCAATCCGTGCATGCTTAACGTCCGTTTACACTATAGCACAAGCGATACCCTTAATACAACAAGTTTGATGCCACACATTGTTTCTGACATATCATTTGACAGTTACGATGAACAGATACCTTTTTTGCAAAGTCAATACAAATTTTTCAGGGTTGAATGGTTAAAGCTAATGTACTGTCGACCGACTAAAATTCCAAGCACTTTTATGCTGGAGGTTGAAGGCTGGACGCAACCGCTGAGTACAGGTGTTTGGATTACGTCGTTGGTAATAACTTGCTTAGATCTACTTTCCAGGTCACATGCAATACACAAAAACCTTAAATTTCTTAGGAAGATAGCACACTGGACTTTCTTGTTTAGTACAATGTTCATTTGCTGGTTTTACGAAAATGATTTGCTTAGCATGACAACGGTTCACAAAGCACCAGTTGAATTTAGTACAATTAAGGAAACATTACAAGCAGGATATAAAATTTGGGAACAACCTGATAAATTTGGACAAAGTCCGTCCGTGTGGCTTAAAAAAGACTTTGAAATTCTTGGTTTGCAAAATTATTTGCAACATGTATTTATTGAAAATAGAAAAAATGAGACTATATTCAAAACTTTTCATAGAATAGTAACCAGTGTAAACAGCGGGGCTTTGATTGCTTCACCATTCCAGGATTCTAAGATAGCAACTCCAAGTGAAACGGCAAAAACATATACTTCTATGATGGGAACACCGTGTGAATGTCTGACGGTGCCAGAAAAGTTTCACCCGCGCTATATTCATTGGAAGATTAATACAGCAAATAGAATGTGGCTAATGGTAACAATTCAGCGGATAGTTGACTCTGGGCTAAGTAGCCAATGGGAAAATCGGGTGAACTGGCAGCTTATTAAAAAACGTATTGCTGTATCGGGCAAGTCAACTGGTGTGAACACTATTAATCCCGATTATATAAATTGGGAAGAGATACGCGTTGTTCTGCTATTGTGGTCAGTTTTGGTTGTTGTTTCAACAAACACGTTTTTGATTGAACTTTGTAAGCACCGAAGGCACAAAAAATGTGAATAAGTTTGTATTTGCAAGTTTGGTACTGCTTAAGGGTGCTGTAGTTTATTTTTATAACAGATTGGACAAGAGTATTGACTAAGCTTTAGTTTGGACTTTTCTTAGAATAAAAGTTTGTATGAAAACGTATAATCTCGTTCGTGGTCATCTCATGTCATGTTTGATTTATGGAAAACGTGACAAAAATAAGTAACTAAGTAACATTAGAAAATGTATTTGGCAGTTCCACATTATTTTTTATTTCGAATTCCTGAGAAGTTCATAGCTCATCTTATACTTAAATATTTGTATGCATCCTAAACACAAAGGCATAGCTCATACCAACCGATTATTTTAATGTATTGACTAGAAAACTTTTGCAACTGAAATTCTTCAGACCGTAATTAAAGTTAGTTAATAAAAGTAAAATGTATAGCACAAGCACACCATCTTTTATTTGAATGATTTTTACTAGTGCTGAATCAGTACTATAAGGGGTGTGACAACGTTAAAGGATACGGTTTTGTTTAACAAACAGTATTTATTGTCAAGCAATTGAATTCCAATGAATATCTTCTTCATGACACTTGAATGAAAATGCAAAAATTAATTGATTTGATAAACCTAGTATGCAAATGGTTTTATTTCCAACTATTAGTTTTAAACTAATGGCTTATAAATAAAATGAATGGTTTTGAACTTAATACTAGAATCACCGCACGCGTTTTGCAATATATTACTTGAACAAAAGATAAAACAAGTTGCAATACATGCGCTTTATACAATCACATAAAACAAACTATTGTTCCCATAAAATATTTTACTATTTAAAACGTTATCTAAAATACCTGTTATTTTAATTATATGCATTTAGAATATTAAAAGAATTGTTACGCTTTCACCTTCCACAACTCTATTTTTTATTGTTTATGCAACCAAAGCATGTCATTATTGTTCAGAAATGTGTCACTCCTTCTACTTAAAGTTGATTCAATGATGTTGTTGCAACACGGTTATAAATAGAAATAATGCATATGAATGGGCAGAGGACACGAGGACAGCTACGACGTAGTATAGTGTCAAATAAAAATAAGAAGTAACAACTGATTGTGTCATAGTTATAAGTCGTCGGTTCAGTCGGATATTCAAAACTTGGCATAATTGATGAAACATAGGCCTTGGTTCCTTGGAAACAACTAACTTAAGGTTCCATACCTCAGTTTTACAGGATGGGCGGAGAAAAGCGGCTTGCAATTGTCGTATTCATTTTAAATTTCCCAAGCATACGTGGGACTATTTTGTTTTTGGCAACAATCCCATGTGCAATACTGTCTACTCATGTGACATTATTTCTTGGTAGTCACCAAAAGGACACAAGTACTAGTAAATTGGAAAACATCCTGCATTCAAATTCACAACAATGCATTTCACCCCGTGTTATGCCTAATAGTGTACACCATAAACAAAATAAATACGCATATCGGTACCACATCCCAATTTCAATTGTAATAAATGATATTCCTGCCGGCCAATCTCTTTCTAATCCAAATATGATAAAAATATACGATACATTTCTCAGTTATTTGCCAGCTTTATACACAATTTTTGTATTTGTCAGTTTCTCAAATTCTCTGAAATTTACTGAAAAACAAGGTTATTTTACTGTTCCATCTACAACTTTAATATTCTCCTATAACCGCTACTTTGTTCGCTACGTAAAACCAAAAGTTACTTTGGTTAAGGATAACAACCAACTGGAATCTGTATCTCAGGAGGATGTTGATCATCTACTTAATGAATTTAGAAGCTTTCATTACAAACACTTTTGGAAATCAAACAACATTATATATCCAGTTCTCATTCCTGATAGTCAAAGATGGTCACTTTTCAGACCTCTAGACCTCATTGCTCCCTTCTGCTCAACGTTTCGCTTTCGTTCATCAAACGTTCGTAAACATCCTACAACAGACCCATCACATTGCACGCCATATGTTATGCTTCCACTGACTCTAGCAAAGGTTCATAATTTCTCCATAAGGTTTTCCAATTCCATGCTTTCAAAGGATATATTTGCATATGATGTGGAGCGTGTTAATACAACGAGTTTAATGCCGCACGTTGTTTCTGAATTGTCATTTAACACTTACGATACTCAGCTACCTTTTCTGCAAAGTCAATATAAATTTTCCAGATTTGAATGGTTCAAGCTAATGTACTGTCGACGGATTAAAATTCCAAACACTTTTTTGTCGGAGGTTGAAGGCTGGACGCAACCGCTGGGCACAGGTGTTTGGATTGCGACTGTGGTAATAAGTTGCTTTTATCTGCTTTCTAAGTTACGTGCAATACACAAAAACCTAAAATTCCTTAGAAAGATAGCACACTGGATTTTCTTGTTCAGTACAATGTTTATTTGCTGGTTTTACGAAAATGATTTGTTAAGCATGACAACAGTTCAACACGCACCAGTTGGATTTAAGAGTATTAAGGATACATTACAGGCAGGGTGTAAAATCTGGGTATATTCTAAATTCGGACAGGATCCGTCAGTGTTGCTAAAAATGGACTTTGAAATTCTTGGTTTGCAAAATTATTTGCAAAATGCATTTGTTGAAAATAGAAAAAATGAGGATAGGTATAAAGCTTTTCTTAGAATACTAATCCGTGTAAACAACAGTGCTTTGATTGCTACGCCATTCCGGGAGTCTGACATAACAGCCCCTAGTAACGAGGCAAAAACATATACGTATTTTTTGAAAACACCGTGTGAATGTCTGACGGTGCCTGAAAAGTTTCAACCGCGCTATATTCATTGGAAGATTAATACAGCAAATAGAATGTGGTTAATGGTAACAATTCAGCGAATAGTAGATTCTGGGCTAAGTAACGAATGGGAAAATCGGGTGAACTGGCAGCTTATGGAAAAACGTATTGTTGTAAAGGGCAAGTCAACTGGTGTGAACACTATTAATCCTGATTATATAAACTGGGAAGAGATATGCGTTATTTTGCTGTTGTGGTCAATTTTGATAGTTATTTCAACAATATCCTTTTTCTTTGAACTTTCTAAGCGATTGTATCAGAAGAGAGGTTAGATTGGAATTTTTAAGACATTTACATATTTTGATGCAAGGATTGTATACCATGAGTTCATGGTCACCTCATGTGTTGGTTTACCTAAGAAAAGACTGGAAAAGTACAATCACTCTATTTAATTTCCACGAGTACCATTTTACTAGATACTTTCACACTATTCCTTACTTATTTTGAATCCTTGAAAACTTGGTGATAAAATTCATGCAATCTAATATGCAAAATAATAAGAAAGAGCATAACCCAAACTAAGCAATTACAATTATGTATTGGCTAGCAAGTTTTTCCAAACTTAGTCTCTTGGGAACGTGATTAAATTTAGCCTTGCTTTTTTACTTGCAAAACTGGATAATAATCTTACAACCCGATATCTTTGGCTTATGATAACGTGTTGAAGCACATTTTAGCCAAGTTCTTACTTATCTATGCTTATTTAAAATACCACAGTCATTTTAAAAATAAATGGGTTTCTTGCCGCTTAAATTTAAATACTATTTATTTTTATGTGAAGAAATTTAGCTTTACTTGTTATGAAGACAAATCCTTGAAGTTAAAAATATTTTTAATCAACACAGAAATAGGTAGGCTATTTTTCGTCTTAAACGTCAGTTAAGTTAAATTTGTAGTGGTTTTTTGGTGTAGAAGAAAGCGGAAAGCACATACCTATTTAAATATTCTGTTCCATATCCTAATACAAATAGCAAGTCTTTTTCAGTGTTAATGTTCTAATAACACGTATTATAAGCAATGAATAAAAATATTGAATTATATATACGCTCAAAAACAAAATTCATATCAACAACCAGAACGTCTGACGTGGTGATTCCCATGCAAGATGGTTTCATATTTGATCGCAGTAGAAAATTTGGTTTTCGTTATTTAAAGAGAACGTCATCACACCAACTCCATGGATTGATAAAACTTTATTTTGACTTTATGTACTACTTATGCTGCAGCCCAGTTCGCTTTGTAAAAGATTTGGAATCGGAATATTTCATCCAAAAAGAATGGTATCCTCAAAAATTTGCGGTTGCAATTATTAACATACTGTTTGTATTATTGCTGTTCATGGAAGTTCGAACAAGCGTGCCAGAAAATATGTCAATGTTGTCAAAATATCCGGGATTACACTTTGAATTGTTTTTTGGAGTTTGCTGCTTTGGTTACAAAGTTACTCAAATGAAAACCTTCTGGTTCAATGGAAAGGAACAGAGCTATCTTCTAAACTTTGTCCTGAACGAGCATTATCCAATCAATTCATCTTGGGTAAGCTGATCAAATAATTTGTTTTAATAATTTGGATACTATACCATTATTCATTTCTACTAGGTACTTAAACCAATCGTCCAATACGCAATATATGGACTGACGACAGTACATGCATTAGGAAGTGTAATTGGGGGATACCGAATCATTAGTCCAGTTACTAGCTGGTCCCCATCCTGGTTATTTAGACGATACGTCACTCACGCTAGGTACATATTCTTCTTTGAAAAAAGTAAAAGTTCAACAGCAGCTCCCGAGTGGTCCAATATTACCACACTTGATATACTATTGGCCATTGTTACAATTATTCTTGAGATACGACGACGAATCTTAGCAGTATTTCCTGATGTCTGGATACTTGTACTAGCTATGACTCTCCGCGTTGTGGCATCATCCTTTGCAGAAGACGTGAAGAAAATGCTTTCAACTTCAGCTAGTATTACGCACATTGGGGACTCACGGGCTTCTCTTTCTTCACATAAAATTAATAGGATGATTGTAGACACTTGTATCAAAGCAGACTGGAATTATGTGTATTCCCGATTTCTTGCAATCTCCAATCTCTCAAAATGTATAAATAATGCACTTGGGTCCCTCGTAACTTGGTACTTGGCTGAAACTATTTTGTACAATGCCACAAACCTTAACACCGCACTTGTTACTAGCGATATGCTTATAAGAACAGTTCAGATCTCTTTCTTTACGATAACAGTTGGTGTTCTATATGTAGCAGCTGACATACCCAGACAGGTAACCTTAGCTTAATTTCTATGGTTATGTAATATACTGATTGCTTCTTTTACTGAAAAGTCTGTACTGTTTGTAGCTGAGCGTACTAAAATATCTGCTTGTAGAACAAGAAGATAACATTCCATCCAAACAAGCTCGCCACGTGTATTTTGAGCTAACCACAAATAATGTAGGTATTCGAGGAAGTGATATGTTTACTGTAACATATGGGTTTATTGCTGGGGTAAGTTTAAACTAACTTATTACAAATACTTTTCTGTAATTGTATTAGAAATAATAATTTGAGATTTTATTTTGCAGTACATCAGCTTTGTTGTAACACTTTTCATTATATGCGCTCAACAAGAGCACAATGAAACACTAAAGCGACAACTGGATGGTTTATAAATACAAAACAATTCCACAGTTAGCACTTGATATTAACCGCTTTAATTTTTAAAAATGAACTTCATAAGTATGATAATTATATTTCTCTAGACAAAAATTACTTCTAAATACTTTTGTTTGACTATGGTAGTATTTCCAAGCTTTGCCAGTAACATGTAATATAATAATATACGTTAGAAATATAAAAATGAAATAAAATTGTATATTGCGAGGATGCATTTTGTATATCATGTTATACGACATTCTTATGGGTCGTTTCCGGTGACAAACGCCTGAGTACAAGGTCTCTTATTCAAAACTTCTTAAGAATTTAGATATTTTAAGTTATACCATTTGTAACATAACTGTTTACAAGCATACGTAAAATTAAGCTTACTCGCATCTAACCTAGAATACATACTAATATTCCAGACCCAAATACTCGTAAAAATACAGAAATATAAAACTCTTTATATGTTCACGATATCACCAAACGCTTGGATAAAACCAAGACCTAGACATGGAACAACCTATGTGCAGAATTATTTGTAATCATCCAGAAGAACAAAGCATCCTACCTGAAATTTAATGCCTACCAAACTTGTTAATCAAAAATTTTGCTACTTGAATCACCTTACGATTGTTTCTCCAAGCCTTTTTGGCTGCTAATCTATGAAGCCATTTATATTTCCGATCTTTGTTGATGGTTGTATGATTGATTACACGTATTGAAACTTAGACATGCCCATAAACTTTGACAAAAGATTACTTAATTACCTCTGACTGTTGTGTATGAAGTTTAGATAAATCGATTTTTTGTTTTAGGTATTCTAACTATTTCCAACACAAGAGATGCAATATAACCTTGAAATCTACAAAATCATTCCTAGTTAGTTTTGCTGGCTTTAAATTGGATTCCTGTTAGTTAGGAAAAGGAGAAATACAGGCTTACCGCTTAAATATTATTGGAAGCCTGAACCTTCCAACCCTCTAATGAGTTTCAGCATGAAGTTAGGAAGCCACTTAAATACAGAAAACGCATTTTGTATTTAAAATTGTTTAGCTTCCAACCGAAATTTTGCCTTTCCGTGTGCTTCAGTTTTTTTTACTCTACTCTTTGTTTCACTCACCCAAAATGCATTACTGCTGCACTGTAAGGACTTGTTTTAATAAAATTTCTTGCGTAAATAAAATTGCTTCTTTGAAGACTTCACTCTGTAATCGGAAGTTTGTACTAAATTTGTGAACATGAAAAACTTAAATCCTTCTAAAACCTAAACATATCATTCGATTGAAATTCACGCTTTGTTATTTGGGAAACAAATAAATCACTGGTGTAACTGCGTTGTAAAACATAAATTGCAAATTTAAAAGCTCGCAAATACCAATTTTATTTCTTTCTTACAATATGAAGCCATACATCTACATCTACAAAAACATAAATCATTTTATTTGATAAACTATTCAATTCATCTCTGCTGCTTTTAATGTTCATCTCTGCTTGACATGCAACGACAACGATAAATCTAACTCAATAAACCAATATGCAACTAATCAATGAATAAATATTAACCATCATATGCCTGCAACTAAACAAAATTTCCACAAAAGAATATACATTTGCATATTTCGATTTTAAATGGATGAACAAATATCTGTACAACTGAAGATGTGTATGGAAAAAGGAGTATTTGGAATAAGATAGATTGTTCAATACATTACTGAAGTTGCTTTAACATTTTAACATTGGCAATTGATTTGTTGAAGTAAGTAATTGGCAAGTAATTTTTGTTTTTTTTAATATTTATTTTTGTTTTACAAATAAATTACAGAAAGCTGTACAAAATATACATTATACTACAAAAGGAATGTCTTGTGTTTTTATTTCGAGATTCGTTCAATCGGTTTGAATATTACTCTTCGTTTTCCGACGGTTTTACGTTTATTTTGCTAATTGCTCGCTTGTTTCTTAGTGTTGATAATCCAACAAATAATACAATAATAGTTATTTACCGCAAACTATTATTCCTGTGTTTGAGTATGATTATCAGTGTCAACGTTCTACGGACTGGGTCTCAACGACATACTGAGAGTAAAAACGGGTGATGGGGGACCACCAAAATTAAAAGTTCTTGTATTTTCAAAGTTTTTGCATAATATGAACACACATACGTCGGAGATATTCCACACCAAGTTTCAATGTCTCAAGTTGCCCCATGACGAATTTACAAGGGTTCGAATTTTTAGCATCAAAAATCGACTTATTGAACCGTTTTTTCGTAAGGGTAAAGAGTTGGTGACTGAAACTTTTTTGATAAATTAGTCATAGTATGGGGTCTTATTTGTGGCAATATGACGTCATGACCACGCATCTGCAGTTTTTTAGAAAATGATTTGTCAAAAATTCTGAAAGTTTTACGAATTTTTTGAATTCAAAGTCCTGTAACTTGCCATGTAGTAATTTTTGGAAATTCTAAAAATGGTGACCACCTACAATATGTAATGCTCTAACAATCACAGAAAACCCTTGTCAAAACTAACCAGTAACAAGGACGCTATGCATAAAATTGTAAGTCAATGCATTTTCTTGTGTCGACTTACATATATTCAGAATCAAGTGGAGCTTCGTCCAGACATTTGTATGCACTCAAAAAGGGCACATTAGAAAGCTCTAAAAATGCTCTATCCGTAGTGACCTATACGAGCGTCTAAGTACTTGACCACAGCAAATACCAACTAATGTATTCTATAAATTATGTTTCACAAAAAGTGTCCTGATTTTACAAAATCTAACATAACTTTTCTTGGAAATTGAAATTTGAAAAAATGAAAAAACACATTTTTGCATATCTCATTGCAATCATTTTGACACCGTGAAAACTAAAATTGGACGCGTAGGAGGCGAGTAGTCAATGAAAAACTAAAGCAATCTCGCCAAATTTTTTAAAATTTTGAATTTTCAGAAATGTTTAATTTTTTGCTATTTTGTCACACAAAACAAAGAATGTTAATATATTTGTGTACCTGACGAATGTTGGCATCAGTTTAGGCAAATTTAGGCATGTTCAACAAAACTTGAAAAAATTAAAATTTTTACAAATTTGGCGAGATTGCTTTAGTTTTTCATTGACTACTCGCCTCCTACGCGTCCAATTTTAGTTTTCAAGGTGTCAAAATGATTGCAATGAGATATGCAAAAATGTGTTTTTTCATTTTTTCAAATTTCAATTTCCAAGAAAAGTTATGTTAGATTTTGTAAAATCAGGACACTTTTTGTGAAACATAATTTATAGAATACATTAGTTGGTATTTGCTGTGGTCAAGTACTTAGACGCTCGTATAGGTCACTACGGATAGAGCATTTTTAGAGCTTTCTAATGTGCCCTTTTTGAGTGCATACAAATGTCTGGACGAAGCTCCACTTGATTCTGAATATATGTAAGTCGACACAAGAAAATGCATTGACTTACAATTTTATGCATAGCGTCCTTGTTACTGGTTAGTTTTGACAAGGGTTTTCTGTGATTGTTAGAGCATTACATATTGTAGGTGGTCACCATTTTTAGAATTTCCAAAAATTACTACATGGCAAGTTACAGGACTTTGAATTCAAAAAATTCGTAAAATTTTCAGAATTTTTGACAAATCATTTTCTAAAAAACTGCAGATGCGTGGTCATGACGTCATATTGCCACAAATAAGACCCCATACTATGACTAATTTATCAAAAAAGTTTCAGTCACCAACTCTTTACCCTTACGAAAAAACGGTTCAATAAGTCGATTTTTGATGCTAAAAATTCGAACCCTTGTAAATTCGTCATGGGGCAACTTGAGACATTGAAACTTGGTGTGGAATATCTCCGACGTATGTGTGTTCATATTATGCAAAAACTTTGAAAATACAAGAACTTTTAATTTTGGTGGTCCCCCATCACCCGTTTTTACTCTGACTAATTCTATAGTTGGTCTTTTATATGGTTTAATGATATCCCAACTTGACAAGTTGTTAATTACAAATTTTACCCGCTTTAGCTTTTGCAACTTAAGATGATAACAATTTCTCATTATTTCATTTTCCTCATCTTCCTTTAAAATTGGCAGCAAGCTGATCACCAAGTCGGTCAGCGTATGCCCCCATTTTTTATCCAGCATATCAACTACTTCCTTCCAGTCATAAGATTGACAATTACCAAATACCAAATAAAGTGAAGTCAGAGGCCAGGTTAACAAAGGAATTCTCAGTTTCTGAAAATCCATTTCAGAATGGTATTCCATGTGCAGCTTGCTCAGGTTTGCCATTTTAAAATCGTAAATGTTGTAACTTTCAAAAGCGTTGCTGTCTCTTTCCACTTGTAGCATACTAACGTTAGCATTTTTGCTAACTAACTCATTAAAAATGGGAACGGGCAAATTTCTTGTTTTTAAATATTGCAGATTTTTCAATTTCGGTAATCTGTTAACTGCAATTTCACTCTCAAGCTCGGAGTTCTCCTCAGTAGACAGATAAACGTTCTGAATTCTATTAACCACTCTCTTTTTTCGATTGTATCGAATATCCAACACGCGCAAATTTGGCATTAGCAAAAGTACCATTCTAAGCTTAGAATAGCATTCTCTTCTGTTTCGGTAATTGTCTCTGGCGTTTATTCTACAGTACCAAATATGCTGGCCATACTTTTTCATAACGTGGCTAACGTCTAGTAGAACCTCTGGTTGTTGACCACGCGGATAACGTGGAAACTTACAAGTGAGTATGACATCTCTTCCCAGAAACGGGTTTCGATCTGATCCATGTGTTTTCTCAAAAAAATTAAGAAACTTGTCAATATGCTCTGGGTCAGTATCGCTAAATTCCTCAGTGTTTATAATATATTCTCCTATTATATCATCAAAAGGGTTTTCGTAATTCCATTGTATTTCTTGTAATTGTTCATGGGTTGGTTGTTCCTTCATTTTGTATTGCAGTGGCAGATTTTGATAAAACTTGTTCACTCCTTGACACCAATTTTTGCATACTTTGCGTAGTTCTAGCACTTGTCGCAAAGTAGGATCTACATGATGCCGTTTAGCATCCCACAAAGGTACAGAGCTATTGTCCGTGTTTTCAAAATCCTCTTCATTGAATTTGCCAATAATACCTTCAAACCGGGGAGCAAGAAAAGGATACACGCTTGGAAACAAGAATTGGACTCGGTTTGAAATAAGAAGGTGTCTGAAGTATAGAGAACTGTTCTTCATATTTTCAAGAGAATCCGTTTCTTGTATTTTGCTCGACATTAGAAGCCAAATCTGCAAAAAATAGATACCAATTTTTATTCTCTGTAATTTACGACTCGAAACTTTCTAGCAATCACTTTACCTCTTCTGGAAGTATTTGTCGCAAGGTTGTACAATCCTTTCGAAACTTTGCACTCAAGTCAGGCTGGCAATAGACCTCGGAGGTCGATGAAATATTGCCAAGTTGTAGATTTGTACTATTCATTTTTTATAATTGGTTTTAATGATTGATATTTACTATAAATGTTTTATAAAAATTATATTCCAAGCATTGGATTTACTCAGCTTTGACAACAGCTTCAATAGCCCAATGAAGAGAAAATAAAAGTGATGGTGATAAATACCACAAGAAATGCCTCTGCTGCTCACAAAAATACATCTTGCTCACAATTGTAAAAGCCAATATTATTTCTAAACCGGTTATTTTGTTACAGTTTTTCCGTTCTCACTCTGAATTCCTTACACCCTTGGACGTATACCCCTGAAGT
The DNA here is from genome assembly GCA_029691765.1 of Entomobrya proxima. Lineage (NCBI taxonomy): Eukaryota > Metazoa > Arthropoda > Collembola > Entomobryomorpha > Entomobryidae > Entomobrya > Entomobrya proxima. The sequence goes on from CM056172.1 coordinate 39,524,223, forward strand.
TATAAATACTTTACTTCAATGTATATTGAATATTATACACTTCAAATTTGTACACTTAAAATATATGTGCATTGTAGATACGCAGAAAGGTTTCACAAAATGCATTTTGTAATCCTGCAACAGTGTGCAATCATTGCATTGCACTGCAATGCACAAAACAAGCTGGGGTTTTTCCAATGCTGCGATTGGATAGGATATACAATGTCACATTTCATGCGGAATCATAAACGGCTAATCGGATTATCAGTAAAGGAATTTTCTAGAGTTTGATGGAATTCATTCAAGATGATACGACTTTGTGTACATGATATGTATTCATGTCATCTAAACGTGTACCTGCAATGTAGTCGCATTGAAATGGTTGCTGCATTATTTCACGATTGGGCTTTATCCTATGCGACTTTCTGTTGTTAGTATGTAGTTTCCGTAATATTTAGCTGGGTAACAGTTTGGGTACTACGTATTGCATTTCAGCATTTCAATTTATGCAACTTAACCTACGACTAAGAATTACAGTCGTCATATTTACTATATGCTTTCTTTTTTCATCAACAGAATTCAGTAAAAATATGTGAAGCTAAAAATGAATGGTCTTTAAGATTGAATATTTATTTCTCCTATTCCATTGCCTTATGTTATTTTTTATCACTGACTGACTGACTTTGTTGGAGATAATGGCATTTTGCATTATGGCTATGCCTCCTATTAAACAACGCCTCGTCAAAACAAGATTTTTTCCGAACTCATCATAATTTAAAAACGACGAAAACACAAAAGTGCATGCGTAGGTCGATAACTGGTGTCAAGACAATAGTAACGCAAAAAATTTCGTGTTAAATAAAGCTAACGTGACCAAGTTATGAGCATTTAATATTTAAATAATTTTGAACATGTAATTTTGAACTGTAAAAGTGCAATTTCGATTAATTAAAAGTTTTGGTTATATTCAAATCACATAATTGAAGTAGCCGAACAATTCCTGATACAAAATTGTCAAAAAGTTAATTATTTTTTAAGTTGCCCACCAGTTATCGACCTACGCATTCACTTTAGTGTTTTCTTCGATTTTGAAATATGACGATCTCGATTTGACGTGGCGTTAGTCGTTATTATTTAACACTGACTTTACGTCGTTGTCAAATCCAAGTTTACTATAAAATGAGATGTTTAGATTACATTGTGTGTATATGAGAGGTGCAACGCTCGACCAAGTGATGCAAGCCACGTTGTGAAAATTAAACTGTGTTGTGGATAGATCATGCATTTGTGGCATTCACATTGAGTAATTGAGTTAAGAATATAGCATTATTTGACTTCACAAAGGCTAGGTTTAGCAATTGTATATTTGTGTAGACTGCAATTCATTCCAAGTTCATTTATTAACCCGCGATGCAACTGGACAAGTCCGAGCCTTACCGTCAGATACATGGTTAATGCAATGTCAGCAAAAAATGTGTGATCTTTTCACAATGTACCTATTCGAATACTTGGTTCGAGTACATCACTTTATCCGATGTCGAGCATTGCATATTGCAACCTTTGGCAAATTCAACGACACCGATATTTGAAGCCCAACATTTTGGGAATGATGAATGGTCGTTTTTGTATTGAGCATTCAGTTTTTCCGAACACAAATTCATGCCTAAAAGACTTGACATGTGTTCATGCCTAACTAATACAACTACTATAACTGCAAAAAAACTGCTCAACATACAAATAATGCATAATGTACGGGCTTTTAGAGTTATTAATAGACCATTCCAGTTAAAGTTTATAAAATCAATAATTAAATTTGAGATTTAATCAAGTCTTGCATTTTTGCATATTGATTGAATTTCATTATGATTCACCTTTCATGTGATCGGAACTTTATTTAACTTAGGGAGCTTCATAGTAAATGCTAGCCATTTTACCTAATTATTGTCTAGCATGTCAACAAAGTCGAGGCAGATTTTGATAAAACTTGTTCACTCCTTGACACCAATTTTTGCATACTTTGCGTAGTTCTAGCACTTGTCGCAAAGTAGGATCTACATGATGCCGTTTAGCATCCCACAAAGGTACAGAGCTATTGTCCGTGTTTTCAAAATCCTCTTCATTGAATTTGCCAATAATACCTTCAAACCGGGGAGCAAGAAAAGGATACACGCTTGGAAACAAGAATTGGACTCGGTTTGAAATAAGAAGGTGTCTGAAGTATAGAGAACTGTTCTTCATATTTTCAAGAGAATCCGTTTCTTGTACTTTGCTCGACATTAGAAGCCAAATCTGCAAAAAATAGGTAATCAATTTTTATTCTCTGTAATTTGCGACTCGAAACTATCTGGCAATCACTTTACCTCTTCTGGAAGTATTTGTAGCAAGGTTGTACAATCCTTTCGAAACTTTGCACTCAAGTCAGGCTGGCAATAGACCTCGGAGGTCGATGAAATATTGCCAAGTTGTAGATTTGTACTATTCATTTTTTATAATTGGTTTTAATGTATGATATTTACTACAAATGTTTTATAAGAATTGTATTTCAAGCATTGGATTTACAATTACTAAGCTTTGGCAGCAGCTTCAATAGCCAAATTAAAAAAAATAAAAATGATGGTGATAAATACCACAAGAAATGCCTCTGCTGCTCACAAAAATACACCTTATTCATAATTTTAAAAGCCAATATTATTTGTAAACCGTTTATTTTGTTACAGTTTTTCCGTTTTCACTCTGAATACCTTACACCCTTGGACGTATACCCCTAAAGTTATAAATACTTTATTTCAATGCATAGTGAATATTATACACTTCAAATGTGTGCACTTAAAATATATGAGCATGTGCACATAGAAACGCAGAAAGGTTTCAGAAAATGCATTTTGTAATCCTGCAACAGTGTGCAATGCACAAAACAAGCTGGAATTTTTACTATGCTGCGATTGGATAGGTCATACTATAACAATGTGACATTTCATGCGAAAGCACAAACGGCAAATATGTTTATCAGTAAAGAAATTTTGTAGGGTTTGATGGGATTCATGATTTTACGACTTTGTGTACGTATTTATGTCGCCTAAACGTGTACCTGCAATGTAGCAGCATAGAAATGATTGCTGCGTTCATTTCACGATTGGGCTTTATCCTTTGTGTCTTTTCGGTCGTTACGCATTGTAAGTACCGGGAGTGTATATAGTTTCCGTACCCCTTTGATGAGTAATTCATTTTATGCAGCTGGGCCAAAGTATCAGAATTACAGTCGTTATATTATATGCTTTAATTTACCAACCTTTTTTATAACTTTGTGTGATTGTGATAATGCGTTCAGAAGTATCAGTTGTATACTACACAAAACAGATGGAGGTTGACAAAATCTGACTTAATGACAAAACCTTTTGAATGCGAAAACGGCCAAAATTAAGAATATACAAGTCTCCAAGGATGTTCCCAAAATTCCAGGCCAAACAAGGCGATGATTCCAAGACAAGCCACGAATCATAATCGATCTAAGCGTGGTCGAAGGCATTGTGGATGGTACAAATAATCCAAATACTTGCCAAAATTTAGCCATAAATTGTGGGGGAGATACAACGCTTCCATATAAGAGGTACATTAAATGAAAAAATATTGCTGTCACCAGCACAGCAATTTCGTCCTGACTAATTATTCCAACTATTAAACCTAGAAAAGAGGTACAACTTCTGAATTTTGTACACATGAAAAATATGATAATTTATGTTATTACCTAGAGCTGTTCCACATAATCCAACCAGTAAACATACTATAAAATACAACCAAATTGGTCCGTGAATCTCTACGGAGAAAATCAGGTACAATACTGTAGTCCATAGAATAAGTTGTCCTAGAACAAGTATTGTCTGACAAAGAAAGTGACTAGCTATAACTTCTATTATGGAGACGCCAGTAGTTTGTCCTCTGCTTAGTGTTCCCTGTTTCAAGTCTGTAAAACATTTATTTAATATCCGGTAAGATATTTACTGCAATTATCTTATCAAACAATAAAATGCAGTTACCTGATATAGCAAAAAGCCCAGCAAGTATGTAAACTAATGTCAACGTTGAACTCACCAACAGCCCCGGTGTTATAAAGTCTGTAAAGGCACCATTAATACTTCCGTACACAGGTTTTTGATACTATTTCAACAAAGAATAATGTAATTATTGTTTGTTACAGCAACAAAGCACTAATAAATATTTTTTAACATTCTTTATAAATTTTGGATTTTACCCGTATAGGTATATCCATTTCAAGACTTCCAAAATTGCATGAGTTTGTAATCTCGTTTGCAAAATTTTGAAATGACTCAAATAGATGCTTCACCACAAAAGTAGACGAAACATAATCTAAGCATAATACATATATCCCTTATATTATAAACTATGTTTGTAGCAGGAGACATTATTTTTACGTTTAAAATTTTACATTACCAGAAAAATCCAGATGAGCATGAATCTGAGATCCATTAATAGTATTTTCTAAAGCAAAAGTCTTTGTATTAAAATAATCAATTGAACTTTGAGAATACGTTTCTGGAAATACAAGATATCCCCAGCTATTTCCCTGGTGAACTTGAAACAAAGCGTCGTTCTCATTTTCATAAGCATCCTTCAAAATATTAAGTTTTGCAGTAATTATTAGTTAAGAAAGTGAAACCTAATAATTTGCATAAAGAACTTATCATACCAAAATCATTACGTCTCCTGATTTGAGTTTGTTAATATATCTGCAACTAAGGTTTTGCAAGTAACATGAATTTGCAGTATATTTCAGTAAATCACATTCTTTGTTCCAGTTTGTCAACTCGTGGTTTACAATTCCTACATGTAAATGTTTTGTCTTGGAACCTATACACCAAAGTGAAATGCACCCTTGAAGAGTAGGTGTAAACAAAATAAAGAATAAAAACCTGGGAAAAAAGTACAAAACATTAGATTCAAGTGTATGTAAGGTAACTTTGAAGTGATAATTCAATAGCTTGTATAACAACATATTAATGCATTACAATGGAAAACGTTTGTAAGTTAGTAGCATGACACTTGTCATTCCGTATATTCTTCTTAAGTGACTTGATGTTCGTGTACTAATTGTATTGCAGAAGTCATTTCTGTCAACCGCATTGTCGTTAACAGAATAATGGGCGGCTAAATTTATATTCAAACTTTTCAACGGTGTTCCGGCAATAACTTCTGGGTGAGTGGTGCATTTTCTATTTGAATTAAATTGAGTCTCTGTGTGTGAATCCTTTTTAGACAGTGCGTCATCTTGGGCCAGTTTCAATACCACAGTTTCTAGTAAGTCGGCATTAAATATTTTCAGGAAATTGTATGGTGTGTTTTCGGCAAGCATACGACCTTCCCGCATTACTCCAATCTTGATTATAACAAATAATCACTAATAGTTAAATTAAAAATGTAATACAATTATAAACATAGCAAATTACTGTGTTGGACTGTCTTGCTTCCTCCACATAATGGGTTGTAATAATAACAGTTGTGCTGCAGGTTTTTGCTATTTTGTAGAGATGATCCCAAATTCTGAGAAAATTCAATAACATTTTCAGCGTTTAAACTAAAAATATGGGAAGGGGAATCCATTTCTTAAGAAAGTATATAACACGCTGAAGATAACAAATATTCATGGTTTTGAATACTTTGAAACTTCCAAACTAGCAAAATTAATCTTTTACCTAATCCGAAGTAACGGATCCATTCCAACGGTCTAAATAAGTACAAGTATTTAGACATCAGGCAATAGACAACACATACTTTAAGTCGGCATACGTTAAATAATAATTTAATACCGGTTCATCCAAAACCAACAACTTTGGACTATGAAGCAAAGCCAATGCTAAAGACACTCTTCTCTTTTGACCCCCACTAGAAACAAAATATACTTTTACCCATGATATTTCAAAAGATAAAATATTTTTTAAAATAGGTAACCTTAAATTCAAAATCAGTTGCGAGCCGCTCGGTATTTGTAACAGGTCACGTAAATATTCCCACATGCTTGCAAAATCGTCTTCTTTAATATTGAAGAAACAAGCATATAAGTATATCATTTCCAAGACCGTCAGAAGAGGGTATAGTGCATATTCCTAGAAGGAAGAAATATTACAAAGTTCCTCGTTAGGACACACAATCGAAACAAAATTAACCCACGGTGTTTTATTGCATAAAACGATCATCTTGATAAATGCGTACCTGAGGCATATATCCCAATTCTGGACCCGGAATTTTGCAATCGTTAGAACCTGGAATTTTTCCGAACAACCAAATTTCACCAGAGTCCCATTGTTTTAATCCAGCAATGCAAGAAAGAACGGTTGTCTTTCCACATCCACTAGCTCCCAACAGACTGTAGCTATAGAGAATAACCGCATTAGTTAAGTTTGGTTGATTAAATAATTGTGCGTGATTTTTTATTACAAAACTAACATTGAATTTTTTGGAACGTTCATTGAAAAATTGGATAGGGTTGGCGGCTCATTTCCATAGCGTTTGCACAAATTCTTGATAACTACCGCATTTGCCAGGTCTCCATTTCGGAGCGCGTTTGAGTTTGCGTCGTCTTGTGCTTGCGAAAACGTGTCTTGTGGATCTTCATGGATGGATAATGTATGTTCTTCCCTTTGAATGTGGTTCATTTTGAAACGTTTTGATCCAAAGTGAGAGTGAGTGTTGTTCTGTAAAAATGAAAAATCGAACTGAACAGGAAATCTTAAATTTAGAAAAATATTGTTCAGAATGAAGTAGGTAAAAAGATTCAATATGGTTAAGGAAAATATTGCCATCTGATAAAACCGATTTTCCAGCATGTGAAATTTTCTCAGCATTTCATCAAACCGACACAAGAAGATATTTATATAGTTGGAAGTATTACGTAAGAATGTAGTTGTTGTGTAAATGAGAAGTTGCATCAAAAGAAAAATTAAGCTTTAAGTACGACACTTAAAAATACACACTTTTTGTTTCTGCTACAATTCGTTTTTAAAGCTGACCAAACTTTGGTATTCTGCAAATGCGAATAGTTGGACAAGAAAATTAGGTAAGTATCTCAAACGATGACAGTTAGTGAACATGGCATTCCATATTATATATTTTTCTAATTTAGTCCTGTTCATTTCGTTGGTAGTTTTTGCTAAAAGCGCACACGATGACACTAATATATCAAAATAACTCAGTAAAATGTTATTGCACATATTCATATTACACAAATATTGTGTGTAAAACATGTGGGATTTTACAGTTAATGCGGGTGAAATGGGTAATATAACAAAAATGCAGGATAACGCAAATCAGGATATGAAAATATAAAACAAAATATATGAAGGAAGTTTTCTCGTTGTTGTATTTACTGAGACACATTTATACTATTATTCTACTATTTATTTTATATACTGTTTACAACATTTTATGGAAGAGTTGATATTATCGTAAACACATTGTATAGAGACGTCAGGTAGATTCAATAAAAAGAAACCGGTTTTGATTTTCAATAAAAATTTTTACGTTGGTGAGAGAAACATGATTAAGTTAAAACAAACAATAAATCTGGCAACATGTGAACATTTGACAAAGTAGCGAAAGCTGTGCCTTACAGTTACTACTACTAAATAGCGTTAGCTACTTCTATGGTTTTTCTTTTTCTCTCCGTCCATCTGGCTAATAGTGAGCATAATATCCCAAATCGCTGAACCAATTTCCTTCTAACTGACTACAAAGATTCCTTGTTGGCTAGGTACTACTGCAAGAAAGCTATTAAAGATACGGTGTGTCCGCGTGTGATTTTTAGGTCAAGGAAATAGGTCCTAAAGTCAGAAAATGGGCTCTAAAATATAGGCGATCTAAAATCACTTTTAGCAACATGTTTAACGTGGATGTTTCATGTTTACAAGAAGAGCTCTATGGATTTTTGTAAAAGATTTTTTGACTACCTTACTGCCCCAAAATAACAACATAACATGAATGATCATTTGTCAACAAAATTTAGTTCCGTAGGCAGATAAACGGACGGACGACTTTCATAGAATGAATGCTTATTAGAAACCGGCTTAATGAAAGCGTCGATAAAAACCGAATGAATAGAATTCCGAGCAATTAAAATTCATATGCGCAGCTTACGTTGTCAAGTGGGGTTTCCCAGCTTAATCAGATTTAAGCACCTGGAATAAAGCAGAAAATAGACATCTCATATAAGTAAACAATTTGTAGTAGTTTCCAGAATCAGATTAAAGAAAAAAAACACGAAGGCTGCAATTGCATTCTTCTTTTCCCTGATATCATATCTGAATCTGTTCTTAAATACCAAACAGATATGAAAAATTTAATTTCTCCATGTCATGATGAATATAATTTAAAACTTCAAGTGCAACTGAATACCTAACATCCAAGAGAACAAGCATTTATTACATGAAAACAACAAACATTTGTTGCGTGGGAACAGCAAACAATCAAAACAATGATTGCTTGCACTGTTCATTCAGAAAAGACAGCTAGATTTAGATTACATAGTAAAACTTCATGCAGCTGCATGGGAATATAATACGACTTTATCAGTTAACAACAGATTATGTTCTCAAAACATATTAAAACTAGCCAAATCAATTACATAGTAGGCTTTAATCTTTTCAATCCTAAAAATTCTTGCAACAGTATAGGTTTGAAAAAGTTAGTACCTCGTATTATAAGCTAAATACATTATACGAATAAAAAATAATCATTTCTCTGTTTAGAATAAAACAAAACAAAGCTATTATGGATTCGTGTTTCATTTGAATCATTCCATCAAGCAGATAATGATCCGATCTGTGAAGGTGAACCGTTCTTTGTCATTTTGTACACTATATCATTTTGTTCAAACATCCTAAATTTTATAAACCTTACGCAGAAACAATGATTAGGTATGAATTTCATGCACAAAAAAACTTTTTAAAAATCCGTGTTAACGGACAACAAAATCCACAAATGTTTACTAAATAAATATTGGGACACATAACTTCAGAGACCAATAAATGCTTGTCGTTTCAATTTAGTTAATTGTATTTGACAATTTGACAGATAAATATATTGTGTTTCTTCTTTAAACAATTTACATGGGATTTATAGCGTTTCTATATCCATTTAAAGCTTTCAGATAAAATTTTCTTAATAAGCCAAATATAAACTTGTGAAATATTCGCAAACACATCTTATTTATATTAGAAACCGTCCCACCTACCACTTTTTGTAATTTTCACAAACAAAAAACACACAAGATATTCCTAGTCCTAGCAAGAATAATATAAATATGACAAGTACCTATGTTGCCATTCATTTTGGGAGGCTGAAACTCTTCGTTTGTTTTTGGCTCGTATTTTAAACCGGATAGCAAAAAGTCTTGCCACCACTCAAATATGTGTAGTGTTCTGAACCACTGAATTCGACGAGATAGATGTGGTGGAACAATGCCTCGGAAGTAAAAATTTTCATAATAGGTAAAATACTTCTCAATACCAACATCAACGAGCTTACTGCTTTCTATATGTGATTTTTGAACTCGTTTTGCGTAACTGTGTGCAAGATACGTTGGGCAAATTATTGCTATTTTTTGGCATGCTTTCAGGTCTTCCATTAACACTTCTTCATCCCACTTGAAAATGCTATCTGTTATTTCACTGCGTACTTGAAAATCTAAGCTGCTTTCGTTACCTAAGCTTTCCATTAGGTTTTTAATTTTCAACTTCGACCCTGGATAAAAGACTGCCTTATTTAGCAGTCGTTGTTCCAGAAGAGTTTTGTAGTGCAACGCAACATAGAGGTAAGAAATGACTTCAAAAGAAAACCAGAAACGAGCAACGTTAATCAAATGTCTACGTTCTTCGTTAAAAGTAATATTGCTGTATTTTGACACTTCACGTATGTATATGGCGGAAATTTTGACGTAGATTGAAAAATTATTCGCCGAAAGTTGTTCAAAATGACTATATGGTATCCTGGTTCTACCTAAAGTAATTTCATACACATTTTCCATTTTGTACGCATTCTGTAAAATTAGTGCAGCAAATGAAATTAAAGCCAACATTACTCCAATCACTCTATGTTTGTACTTTGTTACTCCAATCTGACTTGGCTGTCCTAAAATTACTGTAAGCATTTCAAAATGATGGCTTAAAAATCTGATCAAGCCCATAACTGAACTATGTCCATACATATACAAAAGTACCACAAGAACTTCTGTTGTAACTATAATAGCGTACCACAGAGTTTTTTGGAATACATTTGTGAAATGTTCAAAGGAAATAGTGTTAAAATTACTTTTGCCACAGCTAACAAATCTGAGTTGGTGAATCTTGTCTTCTACTGCTAGCGGGAAGCCCAAAACCTCAAAGAAAAAGCTATTTCTCGAAAAGGATCTTAGAGTAGTAGGTTGTCTCTCGAAATTAACCTTGGTTGGGTTGTCATTATCGCAAGCAAACGTTTTTGACACGAGACTCGACAAATATGTAACGTTACCAAAAATAAATTTCCACTCGTAAAGATAAGCGTGAGCAAGTTTTTGCGTCAGTTTTCTGAATGGTATGTTCACCCTTGTTCCTCTGCTTATATGGTTTTTGCACTGTTGCAAGTGCCTTTTGTATTTTGAGTATTCAAATTCGAGGTCGATATGAAGTTTGCTGTATTCCTTTTTACATAAAGTGCCCGTATCTAGCGTTTTCAATGTAATCTGGCCAATTGAGATTTGTTGGATATGCGTTCTTTCTTGGCTCAAAGGTGCATAGCATAACCGATAAAATTTTCACTCTCCCGCTAGATTTGAGATTTTAGCATTTTCAGTGTTGATGATTGCTTTAAACTCTACAAGAAACACCAAGCCGGGCGTTGTAATTCTACGTATTTGTCCACTTCCTGTCGTAGTCCTGCGTAAAAAACTTGTAACCTTTCTTGTGGTTTGATTTTATTAGCTTGGTAAACCATTAGTATAATTGGAGATATTAAAGTCGGTAGAACTCTCCAAGGATTGGCTCTGAGACCATATCTAAATATGTTAGGGTATGGTGTCCTTAAACGTTTGAAAAGGTTGTCCTTGTGTTTAATAAAGGGTGTACGATAATTATTGCAACAAATTTCATGGCACGCCTCAAAATTACCAGTACGTCTTAGGGATCTAGTGTTACCAGTATTAGATAGGCGTATGTTTGGGGAAATAGAGAAAAAATTATGATGGTCACACCTCCTTATATTCTTACGTAGCAACACTTACAGTAAAGTGACGCCATCCATGGTTTTTCCCGGGACTAAATTTTTTGAACACCTGTACTATAAATTTGTCATTCCTGCAATTAATAGGCAATACAAAACAAAACCGTTTAGTACGTTAGAAAGACAATTCTTTTCTCTACGAAATGCGTTAAACAACTTAACAATACATCCTCATAAGTTTCTTTCATAAGATGAAAAACGAAGAGTACATACTTTGCATCACTAAACTGAAGAACGTTTTTCTTATGTCGACGGTTTAGTATGTAATGCTAGCAAAACGCATGCACTTTACTTATTTCGGAAGCTCAAAAATAGGCTTCAAATCTAGCATGTAAAAGTATAAATCGAGACTAAACGCAAAAAATTACAGCCACCCAAATTCTATGCACTTGTTTCGCGACAAAAATTACTTCGAAACGGTAATGCCAAAAAACCGGCTAAAATTGTATTAAATGTAATTTTTAAGGCCGTTGTCAGAATTTACCTGTTAATAGCTTATTTAAAAGCCTATACTTTGGCGGGTATTTAGAAGCCTGATTGGTTAAAAAAATATAGTATAGGTTGATTTTATACGCATATTTGTAAAGTGATGGTTTAAAAAACCTGGAATTTGTATGACAGCAATTGTCTTAACATAATATATGCAACAAGCTGTAGTTATACCAAATACTATTGAGTTATTTTTTTCTTAAATCTACAATGTTTAACCTATTTGGGGATACTCTTGTATGATCTATAAGGTGTATAGTTTGGATTCTGGAAGCAATTAAAATTTGTTGCAATAATTATCGTACACCCTTTAGATTGAATAAAATTATTACCCTGCGGGACCACGGTCTAATGTGCATTGTAAGTTTTAGATAGATCCACTGAACACAAAATGCTACGGGAGTAACCGGATTTGCCCAGGCGTTGTATGTGGATAGAGGACACGCCAATTGATTAGAAGAATTAGGGTTTTCAGTATAAAATGTAAAGTTTCTTGCATGGATGGTAAAGATGTTGCGTTCAAGAGGTTTGTTGTTTACATGATACATCTGTTTTCCACTTGTGTATCGTCTAGTAAAAACTGGATGTTTATTGGATATAAAGTCAATGTGAAAAACGTTTTCTATCACGATAAACGAATTATCCTCGAGCGACGGAAAAAGTATTTCGTCCACCTGAAATTGTATACGCCTAGTATTTTCAGATATTGTAGTGGTTTTAGTGATGAAGTCGTGATTCGGGAATTCCTTAAAAGCAATAATTTTGGTTTGAATTTTCAAGGCTTTTAAATGCCCAAACACCTCTGTCAAAATGATGATATATGCTATGAAGCTATTCATGCACTTCATTTTTGAAATTTTAAAGAGACAATTTTTTTACTGGTAATGTTGGCTTTTTGGATCGATTCTGTAAAGCTTGATTTCAGCAAAACACAAACAATATTTGTTATGTTCAGGCAAAATATTGACAGCGAATAGCGTCGGTTTTTATTGATGTCTGGAATAGTGTGCGTGAGCAATGTTGGAATGTGTTTTGGTAAATAGAATAAAATACATCCGGTTAATTATTTAGCTTAATGATCCAAAACACTTTTTGAACGACCATGTATGGTAAACCACCATTAGTGGCTCATGTTTGTTGTTGTAAACAGAAAGTTCTCGCTAAGCGAGCCTCACTTAGTAACTCGTATGACTTAAAAGAAAAGTATCCGTATTTGTGCGCATGTAAACCACGATTGCTCCACATTGTACAATGCTATGTTATTTGTAGGAAAGTGTATAAAATGCCATCCCAAAACTTTTGGATATTGGGAACTTTGCAGTGTTGAGAAAACACTGGGGAAAGTAGCATGAATTCGTTTTAGCCAACAAATTATTAATTATTTAATACAAATATTAGTTTAATGTTTCATAACGCTTTTCCAATGAATATGCATGCTTGCTCATGTTTGTAATTCTTGGTAACCCGTATAACTGAAAGGAGAAGTATCCGTATTTGTGCGCACCTAGGCTTACGATGGCTCCACACTCCACATTGTACAATGTTACGTTCAGATTACTTCAAATTTAAAAGTGCCTAGAATGTCCTTCCGACTCCTTAAAAGTCGTTATAATTTCGAAAATTCTGGTTTATTAGATACAACAAAGTTGTCGTGCTAAGCGGTGTAAGAACATTATGTACTACTACTAAAAATCTAGAGTAACTTATATTCCCTACGACTTTAACATATTTTTTACATAATATACGTAAACGAGAAAACGTAAAAGCTTTCAAATATCGTGAATACCCAAGTGTTCGGAAGCCTCGACTTATGTGACACTGTTTAGGATTATTTTTATAAATCTATAATCTCGCTAATGCTAATGCTCTAATCTTGCTGATTCCCACAAAATAGTCTCCAAATGTTGTCATTTGTCAAAATCTGCAAAGTTCGATAATGTATCAAATGCTTTTTAATGAAATATGTGCATATTTGCCGTTCAGCAAAAGAGGTTAATGTAATATAATACACTACAGTTAACAGTATTGCAGTGATATTTAAATATTTGATACATGACCCAATCAATCCTTTACAGCGCAACATGTTTTTTATTCACTTAAGAAAATTTGCATTGTAAATGCAAAATACAAACTATTGCTAAAAATCACAAATGCAATTTTTCATAAGCATATACTATATCACATTTTGTGTTTGCTGCATCTTTCCGTGTGTGTGTTTTTCTATTATGCTTGTTTGCGGTATATGCTGCACCAATCCAACCCCTCCAACACAACTCATTATGAACAAAGACGTTTCAAAGTCATTTTTCGGTCCATGTCGATACAACAACAGACCAGCTCAAGCCACACTTGCACCAATTTCCCTATAAAAAGCAGGGCATATCAGCTGAGAAATCTAAAAATGTGTGCCTTGTTCCTTAGGAAATGTACACTTTTATTATGTAATATTCCATTCATAATGATACAAAGTGACTATAAAGCACAAAAGACATATCACACCAGCTCAGAATTATATAATGTATTGATTTCTTATTACCGCAACAATTTTGCAATTACGTAATTCCGTATATTTTACAAAATATCAAAGTTTGCCAAATTATTTAAGATAAATAGTCATCTTATTTAAAGTTTTACTAATAATTCTCAAGAACTACACAATATATTTTTACACTATACATTTTTGCAAATTATTTTGCAAATATTATCAAAATATTAACCATTGTACAAAAACTCTGGACGGGAAAAGTAGAAAGCCATTAGCATCATCCTCCAATCAATCTGAAGAAGATGATGGCAAACAATCAAACAAACTTTGTTGTGGGGAGTTTGGCAATGTGCAGTACAAAATACCTCAAATATCAGACAAAAAGGAGCCGGCAAACAAAGCCAAAATAGTAGTGGGCGTTTGTGCCATGGCCAAGAAAACTGCAAGTCGACCAATGGTAGAAATTTTAGAAAGGTTGGAGTATAAATTTGAGGATATTAAGACAATAGTTTTTCTTCAGGACTTAATACTCCAGGTATATTTACAAATATTTGCTAGTGTACATTAATATATTTGTAAACATTTTGAAACATTTTGCAACATTCCACATTTAAAAACATTTTGATATGCATTATATGACATATATCTTAGAACAATTATCAATATTTCAAAACATATAAAGATTTACAACAGAATTCAAATATTTTGTATAATTTTAGAACTTGCAATATTTTGCAACATTTCATATTTCAAAGTTTAAAAGCTTTAAAATTTACAAAATGTTGCAGTGTTTTAAATTTAATTGGATTTTGCAAAATTCCACATTTGACATTTTACACAATTTTGCAAGATTTTGTAAATTTCTTTTAATTCTGAATTTTAATTTGTTTTCCAGGCACCTATAGAGAAATGGCCTATTTGTCACTCTCTCATCGCATTCCACTCCGAAGGCTTCCCCCTGGAACGTGCCATTTCCTACTGCCAACTTCGTCAGCCCTTCATAGTCAACAGTTTAGAAACCCAGGTATACTCACTTTTTACAAAACCCATATTTCTAAACCAAAATCTTTAAAAAATCAATCTAAAAGCCTTAAATTTTACTTTTTACAGTACCTGCTTCAAGACAGGAGCAAAGTCTACCAGATCCTAAGCTCCGAACAAATCCGCATTCCCCGCTATGCCGTGATAACCCGGGACAAAAACGGCCTTTCTTCTGATTCTTTAGCCGAGTTCCCCAACCACATAACCATCAACGGAACCACATTTCACAAGCCTTTTGTGGAAAAACCCTTATCCGCCGAAGATCACAACGTTTACATCTATTTCAAGGATGGAGGCAGTCGGCGATTATTTCGCAAAACGGAAAATTGGAGTAGTCGCTCCTCAAAAGAGAGTCAGATCCGTAAACACGGTAGCTTTATTTATGAAGACTTTATTTTAACTAATGGCAGGGATATTAAAGTTTACGCTGTGGGACCCGACTATGCCCACGCAGAAGCCAGGAAAAGCCCAGTTTTAGACGGTAAAGTGGAAAGGGACAAGGAAGGACATGAACTAAGATATTCGGTGAAATTAACCGAAAATGAGAAAGAAATGGCAAGAAAGATTTGTGGAGCGTTTAAGCAAAATATTTGTGGGTTTGATTTGCTAAGGGATGAACAGGGCAATAGTTGGGTTTGTGATGTGAATGGCTTTAGTTTTGTAAAGAATTTTCCAAGGTATTATGAAGAGACGGCGGAAATTTTGGGGAGGATGATTGTCAAACATGTGGAATCTCAGAAATAAGTTAAATGAGTTATTTGGAAGTACTAAGTTTTAAAAGTTTGAGTGTAAATTTAGTGTAAACCTTAAAAGTAAATTTGGAACTAATAATAAAGTTTAAATGTTGAAGAAATTTGGGATTATTTGGGGAATTTGTAATTTTGCATGAAAACTTGCAAATTTCATGAAAGCATATTTTTGGCAACATTAACATTTTACATTGAAAACATACAAGAGATTTGTCCACGTTGCCCCAGAAATTTGCTAGATTTTAGGACGAAATGACTTTTTTCCCTATGCAATCCTACGACAGATGAGCTTGTAGAGAAAACACCGAATTTTGGATTTAATTTAATCATAAGTCAGCAATTAAGCTGATTTAACTGAATGATTGACGGAATCCATGATTTGTGATTTGTCATGGATTCCCAGTGTTTTATTTGTCATGCGAGTTGCCATGGCAGTTTGGGTAAAGATGGAAATTTGACAGATTTTAAACGTTCGTTTGACCTGTTTTGCAAATTGTTAAAAGTTGAGGGGCTACTTGGGTCACCGGAGGAATTTGGAGGGGATGATAAGCGCAGAGTGGAAACATGTGAGCTTTGTAAGAGTGCCTTACAGGAAATTCTGAGACTGGAGAGGGTTATCAATGAGCTGAAGGTAAAACGGTGTAAATTATGATCACGGCGCGATTTTTCTGAAGAATTAAGATAAGACGGTTTGGTTTAATTTTTAACTGTAGATTTCCCAAATGGTCCACGTGAACACACTCAAACGGTGTCTCCTCTTGGCCACCACCTCCTCATCGTCATCCTTCTCAAAAGGAGGGGACTTTTGGAACAGAACTAGAAGTCAACTGATTAATTGTAAGTTAGATTATCAAGCTTATCATCTTGAGGTTATCAATTTAAAAAAGACTAGCCATCGATAACACTTTTTAAATTATTCAGGTTTAACCCAAAAAAAGAAAGAACCTGTAGCCAAAAGAACGTTACCCTTTTCCCGTCCACCTTCAAAATCGGTTGACAACTCATCTTCAACTTTAAAGTCAAAGCCAAGGCCCTGTACTGTTCGATTAATTCGTTTAAAACCTGATAACCTGACCTTATCATCATCAGAACCTGAACCAGATACCTCTCGGAGGAGTCACCTGAAACGACAAAGCAAATTAAAAGCTGAAAAATTCCTCCAAGATCATCAGAATGATCACCTTGATCTTGACGATGACGAACTACCTGAAAAACCCGAACTTGATGTGGATCCTAACTGGTTCGAAGATGACGATGACGATGACCCCCTGCAAGATTCCTTATCCCCGGAACCTCCTGCAATAAAACAAGAGCCTATTGACCACGATGAGGAGATCTGTAAAGAACCTCAACAAAAGTACCCGGGTACTATGACCATGACCACCTCCCAACCTTCAACAAGAGCTTGCCGAAGGAAAAGCGAGTCCATCTTTTACCTCCAAGAGCACACCTACCTTTACAAATGCTCCATAATCCTTTACAATTCCCCATCTTACCTCTGCCAAGAGCCCAACTGTCTTAATCCCTCCATCCCCGGCACTATTTTAAACGGTAGCCTCTTCACCAATCTAAAACATCACGTGAACAAGTTCCACCTCCAATGCCACATTGACTTCGGACTCCTCCGAACATGTCCATTATGCTCTAAGCAAATTTCCGGCCCTCCAAACATTTTTCGAAGCCACTTAATTGCCGAACACTGCTCAAGCAAAAAACGTGGCCTGGAAACTAAAATCTGTGAAATTTGCGGTCAACCCGTTTCTGTGGCTCAGATGGAACGACATCTCTGGAGTCACAAAAGTGGAGAGGAGATGCAATTAGCAATTCAATTAGGAGAAAAAGTGCCTTACAAAATCAAACGGAAGTTGAAACTAAAAGATGAACCGTTAAAAGAAGGTGAACCGCAGTTAAAACTGAGGAGGATCATGGAGGCGACCATGGAAAGGGGCAATTATATTTTTGTGATAAGCCAAGGAACCAAGTTGCTCATTGATTATTCCGTGATTAATTTGGAACAAAATGGATATCGATTAGTTTGCGGGGAGCAAAATTGTGGGAAGGTTTTTGAGGTACCTGATGTAATGGAGGTGGATTCCAATCTGGAGGCGATTAAACAGCACATTAGAACTTTTCACGGATTTAAAGAAGAATTTAACCGAAAATGTCCCGATTGTCCGTTAGAGTTTGAAAATGGAAAGCAGCTAAGAAATCACCTTTTAAAAAATCATGGAGATAATCAAGACCGAATTGCGGGTCAGTTTGTACTCTGTCCAAAGTGCGGTATAACCTTGAGGAAACCGGAGCTCCTGAAGCATGCCTGGAGTCACATGAATCCTCAGGAGAAAGTGGAATGGGCAGAAACCTCGGGGGAGAAAAGGGGATTTGTCAAAAATGAGCTTAATGAACAAGCTAGGAAGATTAAGGAAGGACTGGAACCGGAAGTGGTCAAGTGTCCAGATTGTGGCCGACTTTTTGGAAGTATTTTAAGGCTAAAGGCACATCAGCCTGTGCACTGGGATAAGGATTCCAGGAGGAAATGGACATGTGACCAATGCGGGGACTTATTTTTGTCAAGAATTGCCTTAACAATTCATAAAGATAGGGTGCATACTCCCAAGGAGGAAATTAGATGGAGGTGGTGTAGTGTGCAGGGTTGTCATAAGAAATTTTATTGGAGGGATGTCACCAGATATAGAAGTCATGTTAAAAGTCATAAGGGCGTAGGGAATGAAGAGGTAATGTGTGAAATTTGTGGAAAGGGCTTTTGGAACAAGTACAAGTTAAATGATCATTTAAAAGTGCATAAGAAGGAGAGGGGATATCCCTGTCAATTTTGTGAGAAAAGTTATAAATGTGCTAATCATAGGAATAGGCATGTGAGGATAAAGCATCCGGAGGAGATTTGAGGGGATGAGGAGGATCGGGAGGATTTTAAGGGGAAATGTGAGATTGCCCCGAAAAAGTGAGGAAATTTGGCGGAAGGTGAATTGGGCTGCTGAGATGTAAATAGAATGAAAGGAAATTTGTGGTAGATTGCTAGATTGAAGATTTTTTGGAGGTGACGATGACGACGATGGAGGGGATAATTAAAGAGTGTTTAGTTTGTGGACTGGATTTAAGTTTGGAGGAGGATCTGAAGCCTGTAAGGCTTGATAGTGGAGAGTGGAGGGAATGGAAGGGGGATTTTAAGGTGTTTTGTAAGGTGGTGGGAGTAACAGGGAATTTGGAGGGGATTTTGGAGGAGGTGGAGGGAATTGAAGGGGGAGATGGGGAGGGGATGGTAAGAGTGCCGGGGTGTGGAAGGTGTTGTGGGGGATTGGGGGAGGTGGGGAGATTGCAGAGGCAGATTGAGGAGATGGAGGTGAGATTAATGATTAATTTAAGAGATTATTGATTGGTTTTAAGGTGATTGATGATTGATTTGTGATTAAAATAGAAAAGGAAAGAGGAGCAAGTGCGGATGTTGAAGGAGTTACTGGTTTTGGGAGGAGGTGAGGAGTACAAGGTGTGGGGAAGGTTAAGAAAGCAGTTGATTGCCTGTAAGTTTGATTAAGGTTTAATTTTAGTTGATTGACTGATTGATTAACTATTGATTTTAATTAAACTTTCATTTGAACAGGTTTTAACAGACAGGAACCGGTTTTGGACCTGCAAAGTCAATTTTTATCCACGTTTTCAAAACTACAGCAGAAACCTCAATCAGTAAGATCCTCAGCTTCCAAAAGACTACCAAATATTTTAAGAAGGGTGCCCAAAAATCCAGTGTCGGTGGAATTTGTTCTTCCTGAAGATACTAATGATGATATTCCAGAGGAGGATCCCTTAGCAGAGGTGACATCCCCTCCAATTCCACCTGTTAAAAAAGTTAGAAGATTTCTAGTTCGAAAGAAGAATCCAACTCCAGTAATCTCGGAGGAACCGGAAGTGACCACCACATCATCTTCAACTGTAACCCGACCTTGTTCCGTGGTTTTAACAAGGTTATCAGCACCCTCAGCCAAACCCCCTTCAAATCAAGTTAAAAATCAAGCAGCTTCTTCTGATAACTTGGTGGTCACAGGTCAACGCAAAAGTAAAGTACGAGCCTTGTCATTTCTAAAGGAGACTTTAAACCCTTCAAAAAGAAGCCCTTCCCCCGAACCCCAAAGCCCCCAAAATCAAGACGAAGATTTCCATTTTGATCAAACCGACTTTGCAGAAGAGTCTGAGGAACCCGAGTCTGAATCTGAACTGGAAAGCCCTCCAGATTCCCCCGAGCCCCCAAAAAGGCCCAAAATGACCATCAATGCCCCTCCCCGCACTACCAACCCCAAACATGGCAAATTCTTCCACCAGCTCACTCCAAATCTCCTCCTCTTCAAATCCACACCCATCTTGGTCTCTTCTGGTGGCACCCAACTCACTTGCCAAGAACCCGAGTGTCATTTCCAAGCCCAAGACGTTACCAGCTACTCTTCTGTATTTTCCCAGATCCAACTTCACATTGAAACCAGTCACGGAACACTTCCTTCAGAAAAAGTTGAAGTACCCCTAAAATGTCCCCTATGTCCTTTTGTTGAACTTGAAACCAGATTCAAATTCAGAAGACACTGTTTGTCCGCCCATTGGAAAGATAACCTAGTAGTTTGTGAAATTTGCTGGAAGCCTATAAAACATTTAGCGGATAACTACAAGATTCACAACTGGAACCATAAAAATCATCAAGAAAAGCAGGAGAATGTACCCCGTCAACTGGTTTACATTAGTATGAGAACCAAAACGGGATTGAAAAAGGAGTACATTTTAAATTTGCTTGAGGAAATGAAGCAGAAAAGTGAAAGAAATAAACCGGAAGTGGACCAGGTAGTGGAACCCGGGGTGTTTAGAATAAAACCCAGAGCAAAATCGAAATACATTCATGGCCAGAAGCCAAAAAGGCCAAAGGAAGAGCCCAAGGGCCCCAAAGGAATCACTTTATTTTGGAAGATTGATGAAGATAGGCTGCTGTACAAATTTACTCCAGTACTGGTTTCCAATGGAGGGACACGATTAACTTGTCAAGATGCTGATTGCACTGGGAATTTTTTTGTGGAGGATTTGTCAAGCTTTTCTGAAAATTTTACAAAGATGAGAGCTCACATAGAAGGGAATCACGTGCCAAAAAAGAATAGTCTTGAAACCTTGCTAAATTTGCAGTGTCCATTATGTCCTGAGGTACTATCCGAAAGATGGCCATTCAGAAGACATGTTTTAAAGGAGCATAAGTTGGAAATTGTGATTTGCGAAGTGTGCTGGAGACCGTTAAAACATAATTGTGGAAACTATGCAAGACACTTGTGGTTTCATTTAAATGATGAGGAAAAAGCAGAAAGTGTGGTGCCTCTGCCACGTACCGTGGTTTATAATGCTTTCAAGTGTAAAAAGGGAGCAAGATTGGAAATGCTGAAACGATTACAGTTGGTGGACAAAGAACAGAAGGAACTGGAAGTGAAACAGGTGGTTAAAAAGAAGAAGAGGGTATTTTTGCCAAGGACTAATGCGGGATGGGTGACCACTTCGGAGATTTTTGCTAAGTTATCTGATAACTTGTTAATGTACAAGTACAGTTTTGTACGAGTTGAGGTGGGAAAAGGTGTCTATTGTCAGGAGGGGGATTGTAATGAACTGTTAGCTAGATTTGTAGACTATGATGGTTTGGCCAGTGTCAAGGAACACATGGAAACATGTCACTTGTCTGTAGAGGACTACGCTAGAAAAATAAGACAATGTCCATTTTGTCCGGAACAGTTTCAAATTGGTAGGGATTGGAGGAATCATTTAGTGGGAACGGGAAAGCAGCATGGCGAAGTGCAATTTATTTGTCAAAGTTGTCAAAAGCCACTAGCAAGTGAGTTCCAAGTGGGTAAGCATGAAAAGATGCACTTACCACCGAAGATTGAACAGAAGGAGGTGGAGGAGCCCCTTTTGGAAACCGAAAAGCCTTGGAAATGCTTAGAGTGTGGGAAGCGTTTTGGAAGTAAAACGAATTTAAAAAGCCATCAGATAATTCACGTGCCTAAGGAATTAAGAAGTACGCAGCACGTTTGCGACTACTGTGGTGAATTTTTATGTACTCCTGCCGGACTAAGGAATCACATTGAACGAAAGCATAGACCGGATTTAAAAAGATTTCGAAATTGTCCCATTTGTAACCAGCAGTTTAATTACAGGGAAGGATTTAAGTTTAAAATTCATCTGAGAATACATCGGGGAGAAAGGCCACATCAGTGTGATACTTGTGGAAAGGCTTTTGCAAATCCGGCACTATTTAAAAAGCATCAACAAAGGGTGCACACGGACCAAAGGGTTTTTCAGTGTGAATTTTGTGATATGAATTATAAGCATAGGGGCAATTTGAAACGGCATAGGGAACAAAGTCATAAGGATAAGGTGGAGGAGAAGGGGATAGAGGAAAGGTTAAAGTTTACCAGTTGGGAGCACAGACCGGATTTTATTGGACCGAAGATTAAGTATCCCTGTCCGGTTTGTGAGAAGGTGTTTGAGTTGAGGAGTAGGATGACTAAGCATTTGAAAAAGAGTCATGGGGAGGGTCAGGAGGGAAATGGAGGGGGTCTGGAGGGGAACCAGGGTCAAGGGCAGGATTGGAAGGAAGATGTTGGTGGGGACCAATGGAAAGTTGACCAGGAGACGAGCTCAAGTTCAAGTTGGGTTGGGTAAATCATTTAGGTTACAGTTACGATTAATTTTAGATGATTGATTAGTGATTAGTTAATTAGTTAAAACTAATTAGTAGATAGAAATTAAAGTAGGATTAATTTAGTTGAATTGTATTTAACTTTTTTAAAGAAAATTTGTTATGATTGATTGATTGATCCTTTTCGGAAGAATAAAATGAGGAGAAGAATTAATTGAAATTTTAAGCGTTGGATTTTGATAAATTACTTTACAAAGTTCATTGAAGGGACGTATCGATCATGAGGGAATGGAGGTGGATGGTGGAGGTTCCGAACTTGAGGGAAAGATGAGACTGATCCGAAATTTGTTTGACAATGCCCCAAAGATTTGTAAAGAGCTAGCGGATTTTCAGAAGTCAGAATCGGGATACAGATGTAAACAGAATTGGAGGAGTTAATTTATTTGGTAATTGACAGTATTCGGTTATGATGGAGGAGGATGTGACGATGGAGGAAGGCAAGTGTGCATTTTGTGCAGGGGAGGTGGAGGAGGTGACCAAGGATAAGTGCCAAGAATGGAAGGAGGGTTTGGAGTGTTTTTGTGAAGTGGTGGGGGTTAAAGATTTTGGAGGGGATGTGGAGGAACTTGGGAGGTTACCGGGTTGTTCACAGTGTACTGAGAAGGTGGAGGAGGTGGGGAGATTGCAGAGGAAGATTGAGGAGATGAAGGTGAGTGTGATGATTAGATTGTGACTATTTTTTAGAAGATTAAATGATTAATTATTAATTATTTGGACAGGCTAGTCAATTGGAACTTGTGGATCAGTTGAAGGAATCACTAAGGTTATCGGGATCATTGGACAATGGACGTTTGACATGGGCTACTAGGTTACCTGAAAAACCGGAAGTGAAATCAAAACCAAGACAATGTTCCGTGGTTTTGAAACAGTTGTCACCTTCCACTTCGTCCACCACTGAAGAAATGGAGGTGGATACATCAATTATGTCATTTTTGGAGGTGACAACGACAAAGCAACGAAGGTTGGGGGACCGGGAGAGTAAAGTGAAGGCTAGGAGGAATTTAAAAGCTTTGAAAGTACCCAGTAGAAGTCCAAGTCCGTGTGACAATGACAACGACAACTGTCATAGTGACGATGACGATTATCAAGGAGATTCGGATGATTTGACACAGCAGAAAAGTGGCAAGGAAAAGAAAGGAAGACAAGCGCTTATCACCAACATCCCGTATTTTTTAAAGCTTCAAGATAACCTACTTCTTTACAAGTTTACCCTAATCAAAATCGTCATCGGTGAAGGACTCTACTGTGACGAAGGGGAATGTGACCATTTTACAATTGCCAAAAATACTGACTTCGATTCCCTAGAGCTTATCAAGCAGCACATAGAAACGTGTCATGTGTCCAGTGATATTATCAAGTATTCTGAGAAGCTACGAACCTGTCCACTATGTCAAAAGGAAGTTGGCAAAGGATTATCATTTCGTCAGCACCTAGATGGCAAATTCAAATGTCATGGAAATCTTAGCTACATGTGTCAATGTTGCGCTAAGCCTGTGCGAGGCTCCCACACAATGAAAAATCATCTAAATTTGCATCAAACCCCCAATTTAGTGCCAGAAAAGGACCGGAAGTCCAAACCAGATGAAAAATGGAGTTGCACCGACTGTGGTAAAATTTTCGGCAATAAATTTAATCTAAAGGCTCATTATAAACGTGTTCACATTCCAAAGGCCCTTCAAACCAAAAAGAACATTTGTCCGGATTGCAACGAGCTATTAAGTAGTCCAGCCGCATTAAGGGGTCACATTGAACGAAAACATCGACCTGACCTCCAGCGTTTTAAATATTGTCCCATTTGCAATAAGCAGTTTAACTATAGAGCAGGCTTTCAATTAAAAATGCATGTTAGAATGCACACAAATGATAAGCCATTTATTTGCGGTTATTGTGGGTATGGTTTTGTAAGTCAGTACCTATTAAGTAAGCATGAAAAAGGGGTACATGAAACTAAGGAGAGGGTTTATCAGTGTGAATTTTGTACGATGAATTATAGACATAGAAAGAATTTGCAAAGACATAGGAGAAAACAGCACAGGGAGAGGTTATCTGAAGAGGAATTAAAAAATGAGGAAATGTGGAAGGGAATTCATAGTAAACAGCTTATTGGGCCAAGGATTAAGTATCCGTGTCCGGTGTGTGAAAAAGTGTTTGAGTTGAGGAGTAGGATGACCAAGCATTTGAAAGTGAGTCATGGGCCATGAAAATGAAATAGAAATTCCTAAGATGCCATGTGAAGAAGATGGACAAAGAGGTTTTTAGCTCAGGAATGTGCTGGTATGATTTTGAAATGAAATGAATGACAAATTTGCTGGCATGGTGGAAAATTAACTTGGTTTTGTTTTAATGGCACATGAAACACGTGGAATAATTTTGTATTGAATTATGAGTGATTATTTTGGTTTGGCATTTTTAATGTCAACTTGGTCAGTAGTCAAAATATTTGTTTAGAATTCTTTAAATATTTGTCTTTATGAAATGAATTATGATGTCAGTGTTAGTTGGTCATGCTTATAATGGCTTGTTATTTTGCAAACTTAACTAGGTTGGTATTTAGACCACCAAAATATATTAAGCCAGCTAATATTTTTATAAACTATGCGTGATTTAGAATAGGAGAGTAAGAAGAATCTTCAGAAGCTTTTTAAGATGAGCTGTTTCAGTAGAGTTTTAATTTAGTGTGAAGTTATCTGTCTTTGGTGCAAGAGGCTAGAATTTTCTTTCTTTAAAGAAGTTTCCAAGAAATTTGAATCATGTTCAGACACAAGGCAATAGTGTGCCTGGCTTTGCTGGGGATTTTTCTGTTGGGAAATGGAAATGCGGTTTATACACCACCGTCAAGTTATCCTGGTGCTTATGGTGCTGGTGGGAGCTACGCTCCGGGTTATGGGGTAAGTTGAGACACAAATTAAATATTTTTGAAAAGTTATTCATTTTTAAGCTGTTTTGCTAATTTTTGGTTTATTTTTTTCTTCTGTTTTATTTTCAGGGCTACTCTGGTTCTGGCTACGGCACCTGTGGCGCCCTAAAGGTTACCGAAGTGCTAGACCAAATCTACTGCCACCACGGCTACTACACCCGTTTCACCTCCACAGATTTGGCAGCCATCAAAGTGGTTCTCTTCCAACTTGGCTTGGTTTCCAAGTTCGCCCACATCAAATCCGTTCTGCAGTATGTTAACCAAGCCATCTACATTCTAAAGGAACTGAAGGAGGAAACCTACAAAAGTTATGATACCTCTGAGCTCTCTCAATACTACCAAAATGCGGGGTATGACTACAGCGATCTCAAGGGTTATCTTTACAATCTTACCGAAGCCATGGATGGACATGAAGCCATAAGAAGGGGATATCTTAAAAGCAACCCGGCAATTGATTGGGGCACTTTTACTCCCGATAAGGACTATGGGGCGGATTACAGCAAGTCCAAACGAGAGATTCCATTCCTTTCTGGAGGAAGGCGAGCAGGAAGAAGTTCAGATTCGGAGTATGACTATGCTGGGGAGTAAGTAATTTTAATTTTCTTCAAATTTTTTCGGGTTTTTAACGTGACTAGTTTCTAAATTAAAGTTTTTTTTCTGATTTAGTTACACTTGCAGTTACATCTCCTCCAGCTACTGTAGTGCTAACAACCTGGTGGTGAAAAACGTGCTGTATCGCATGCTCAAGGCCTTGTATTCCCTGAACGAAGCCCTTGACATTTTGTACGACTACATTCAGACTCATGACTGTGGACATAAAGATGATAACAAGTATGCCCTGTTGGTCACTGCGGATACCTTTGGAAGCGTGTTGACTGCGGGACAAGTGCTTTTGGAGGCATGTAAATATGAATACCAATTATGGGTCAGCATGGCGGGCAGCAGTGGATATAGCAATAACATGTATGGAAGGAGTGGAGGAAGCAGTGGGTCAAGTGGGAGCTCGGGATATCCTTATGGAATTTATATGGTGCAGGGACCTTACAGGTATTCCAGGAATGTGGGACAAGTGGGGGTTCCCTTGAGGGTGGCGGGGAAATAAAGGGGGGATTTGGGAAGGAGTGAAATAACTTTTTAAGTGATTTATTTATCATTTTTATTTTAAAAAGTTGTAAGAATGATGGGAAAGGAGAGATTTTTGGAAATGATTAATAAATTTATTATTTTGGATTAAAGCGAATGAGCTTTGTAAATTTGATGTTTGGTCTACTTTTGTATTTTCTTGTTTGAAGTATCAATTAGTTAGCCTTTTACTATAAGTTTGCTGCAAATTAGTAGAAGCAACATGATTTTGCTCACGTTCTAAAGGATTATCATTTTCATTAAAAACTTTTATCCCTTTCTTCCTCCCCGGGTTCGAAACGGCAAGCAGATGCAACTCCACAAACCACGGTTGACGGTGTTTGATTCTGGAATTCCTTGGTTCTTTCAGCTTGCAACTTTTTCTTGTTTTGACTACATTTTAGGGCATCGTCTTTGTATTTCTTGTATGTAGAATGTGTCAAGTTGCCCCGGACGAAATATTAGAAATCCTCAGTGTGCATTTTAGGAATTATTCGCATTCACATACAAGCATCTACTAATGACATATACCAATATTTTTTGCACAGTGTAATAAAACGTATTATTATAATCTGAAAAATGTTCTTACACTAAAATATGATTACAAGCTGGCACAAACGTATGCAGAAGATAAAAAGCTTCACATTCTCATTTTTCCTGTCAACTCACCGAATGTAGGTAGCAACAATAATGTGATGATATTTTGATTCGAGAAAAGTAAATATAGAATTCTACGTTTTTAAAGTAGAGTACTCTTCCCATTGTAAAAGCTTTTATAATATTATTTGCAAACATAATTTAATATATTATGGCTGTACATAAATATGGTATGTGTGTAAACATACTTACTTTTAAAATGGTAACGTTTGTCGATTTAATAACTCTAAAACTCTAACCACCCATCAAAAAATCATTAACAAAAAAACACTAAAGCTGAAATAAACTAACATACTAAATACAAAGAAATTTTTGTTACTTTCATTTGAAAAGGAAATACAAAATTAAAATCCGAGCTTATCTATCTCTGAAAATGCTTAAAAACAAATCCAACTTAAATGAATCTATTTTTCATTTATATTTCTGGTTTGCATATTTGGTTGGCTTTGCCCCTTTAAAGCTTCAAACGTTAAAGGATGGTTCAACAGGGATTTTCAAAAATCGATTGCAAATGGTACTTAGAAATAAAGAAATTTTAGTATTTTTTACATAGAGAATATTTCAACATATCCTTTTGAAAAATTTAGACAGTGTGCTTCTTCCTTGCTGTTATGACAAGCCTTGTACATATCGCCGAAACCAGAAACATACTTCCGAACACTTCCCATGATTGGAATCCACTATTATATCTTCAATTTGTATGTCGCTGCGGAAACACCCTTTTCAACATATCAACCCGTTTCATTTTGTTTAAATGTTCCATCCCATTCATTACCCTGGTTACTTCCCAGTTTCCTTTACAAAATTTTTCTCCTAAACTCTATAGAGTGATATTTCTGTGCGTAAAACTAATTTGCAGTTTTGAAATAGTATCTGGACTACACACATCTGCAATATTTAACAATCTTCCAGCTCCTTGGAAACTTATAGATAACTGGAGTTTTCACAGTTGGGTTAACAGCATGGTGACAGATGCCAAGTTTATATTCTTTCTGAATAACGAAAGGTTTCAAAAGCTGTCCTACACAAACGTTACATCTGAATTTTTGCGTTTTTCCTATACAACAACTGTTACAACTTCGGAACCAATTTCATATTGTTCTGTAGCTGTAGCTGTGTTTCTAACTGTAATCAAAACCTTTCGACAAATTCATGGCTACTATGCAGAATTTTTTGTAATTTCTTGTATTCTTACCTTGTGGATACACACGTATTCATTTTACAAGAAAGTTCAAACTGAAAGTAAAAATACTAACCATTGTACCAAGTTCCAAACCTTGTACATGGAACTATCCAACTTAAAAAGGTTTTCAAAGCTGGTTAATCAAGTTTTATCATTTTTAATGATTCTGTATATTACCTCCTCAGTATTTTTTTACTCTAGCAATTTGGATAGTTTGGTGGTTTCTAAGAATACCACAAGAAAATATAGAGTGCTATCGTTCTATTTTATAACTCTGTTTATTTTACTAATGTCCGCTGATATTTCTCACAGAGTGAAAGCATTTGCAGAGTGGATTTCGGATAGGAAGCTAGATGAAGTTGAAATGCTGCCCGCAAATGGAGTTGCTTCGGTTTTGTACGATGTAAGTTGTCATAGAGTAGGTATTACTGGGTTGGACTTGTTTACTGTGACGTATACATTTCTGGGAACTGTAAGATTAAAACTATTTCATATTTATTTAATTGTATTAAATGTTTTGATGAATTAATTTATGGATTTATTTGAAGGTTACTGGAGTTCTCATAACATTTTTCCTAGTTTGTGTTCAACTTCGAAATGACTATAGAGACTATGCTATTACAGAAAAAGTTATTGCATAGAATGTTCTATTGTTATAAACGCTGACACATAACAGAACACCGAAGTAAAAAATAAAACAAGATTGTATTTCTTAATTTAATTCTTTTAATCCTGCATTGGTCATTTATACATGAAAAGCATACAAATATTACAATGACTCAAGTGGAAGACCATTAAAAACATTTAATATTTAAATTAACTATGTAAAGATAAACGTAGACACTAATCAAGACCATAATCTTCTCTGCACTTATCCACCATCCCTTTAGGGAAGCTCCATTTGAGCAGTGAAACTTGCACAAATTTATAGCTTAGTATTTTAGCCACTGCATTGGCATCATTTACATAACACTCTGACTACCAGCCTGATTGCAGTTAACATTGATAGCAGAATCCTGATTTAACACAGGAAGCTTTTTAAACTTATCGTCAGGCAGATCATCATTTTCTTCCTTCTTGATAACCATGTCAGTTTCCAATGATACCACTTTATTTGCTATATGCTTGTGGGTTTCTTCATGTGCTTTGAATGTATCCGCTTTATAAAACAGTTTATTGCAATATCTGCACTGATAAACTTTCTTAACTGCTTCTTTTCGTGCAGGATTATGAACTACTTTCTTGTGTCTCTTCAAAACACCCACACTTGTTACTTGAATACCGCACAAGTCGCATTTCAAATCCACTGGTGTCTTTTTTCTCCTCTTTTGCCCCTTCATTGTCATTCGTTCTTCCTCTGGAAGAGGCAGCAGGGGTAACTCAACATACAACGGACTTTCACTCTTTAAAATATCCTCCGGAATCCCGTTCGTTTTCCAACTTTGCACAGTTTTCATATCCAGTTTACAGTTTGGCAGGAAATCATCATTCAAATTGGCATTGTACATGCCGGTTCTAAATTTCGGGGGTAGCAACGTATTGGGGTGTACATCACTCCAGTGCTTTCTCAACCCTGCAAGGTTCCTAAACCCGAATGTCTCTGGAGGGCACTCTGGACATTTAAATTTGAACATGGTCTTTAGCAAGCGAGAAGGATTGTGTCCCAGTGCCGCACAAATGATGGCATCCTCCGGTAAAAAATAGGGTTTTTCACAAACGGCACATGCAAAGCTTTTCTCTTTGTCGGTTTCATAGGGAATTTGACCATGACGATTTTTGCGATGGTGACGAAGGTCATTAAGTTTTCGAAAGTCATTCCTTCCGCAAACAATACATTTGTACCACTTCATTGGGTCATTTACGTGTTTCTGCTTTTGGTGTTTGGTCAACGATTCCCTTAACCGAAATCTTTTCCCACAGACCGAACACCCATGTGCCTTTTCCCCGGTATGAAGGGTCATATGTGTACGAAGTAGACTTGGAAGGGAAAAAACCTTCCCGCAAACTGTGCAGGGACAGGGTTGTCTGCGTTGCCCTTTGGGCAGTCGACGTTGGATGCTTGTGGGAGTGGGATTTTCGTGCACTCTTCGAATATGCTTTTGCAAGCTTTCTTTTCGGCGAAAAGGCCGTTGGCACTGGGAACAGGAGAATGGGCGTTCCTTTTTGTGGCAAATTAGGTGCTTTCGTAATTCCCATCGTGTAGGGAACTTGAGGTCACAATGGGGGCAGGGAAAGACTTCTTTGGGTTTTCGATATTGATTGGGATTTTTGGTGCCCTTGGCGCTGTGATGCTGTAGCACTGGAGATTCTTTGTATCTCTTTGGTGTTTTGTACCCAAAATGATTCCTTCTGTGAGTTTGCAAACTCACTTTTAGGTGGTAAGCCTTGGAACAGAGGTCGCAGTGAAACTTTGGCTCACCCTCAAATCGCTTTGGATTGTGGATAGTTTCATCATGAAACTTTCATGGCGACGGCATTGATCTGATTTTTGGAATGGTTTTCCGCAATGGCGACAGGAATAAGGGCGCTCGTCCTTGTGTACGGTGCTCATGTGGTGCTCGTACAGGTCAGAATTAGGGAATCCGGTATGGCAGTGACGACAAATGGCTGGTTTTATCCGTACCCTTTTGGAGCTTTAACGAAATAAATGGCACATTCCAAAAGTCCAAATTTGGATTATTTCCAAAAGTTATCAAATTTCTAAGTTAATTTATTAAAAAATAGGATAATTACTTTTTGGATTTTGAAACACTTTTGGCATTTTCTGGAACAGAAGTGTGTCCTATTTCAATCTCAATTTTGTGCGCAACTTCTGGTACGGATTCATGCTCATTATTGGGTTCATCCAAACCTTTGGGAAACGAATTTGGGATTTTAATTACAAGAATAGCTAAACAGTAATGAATATTTTTAAACGTAAATTTTTATAACAACCTATTGCATCCTGCACTTCCAAATCAACCTTAATGGGGCAATAGAATATGTCACCAACATGAAAGCTATCATCCTCTTGGAAATTTTGGACCATTTCAGTGTCAACATTTTCCGTTTTCAAAATGACTAACGTTTTCTGACCTTCCTCATTCCGATCTCTTTCATCCTCCATTCTTTACCTATTTATTTGTAAACTCAGTTCACTCCTAATTTTAATTTACTATTTGAAAAATAACTCAAATTCAATTTTCTGTGGCTTTGATTGACCAACAATCAAATCACCATTTGATTAACATCAGCTGTGTCAGCACCAACAGAAGAGCAAGTAGACTAAAAAGTGTTTCCACGTCCAAGATTCAAGATTCAAGATTCAACTTTATTTTGAGTGCTACGTAAATTATGTATACAAAGAATGTTATACAATCAAATCAGTATAAGATGTTTGGTTACATTACGTCCATGCGTAAGCGTATCGTGGATTTGTATATTGCACTATTTGCACTCACTCCTACATCTATATATAGCAACTTGATTTGCACTCTTGATTCCCATAACACTTCATCAGAATTTCACATGTATGTTTATTTGGAAATCCAGAATTTGCGTAGAATTTCGAAATAAATATATTCTAATAGTTACAAATATGAAGTTGTTAAATATAATACAAAATGGTAATTCAGAATTGGTTGTAAATTACTCAATTAAGTGCTTAATAACTCAATTTTGCAATGACATTCAATAATCACATGATTGACAAATATTAAAATCAAATTGAATTAAGCTGCTTCTATATGAAACGGATTGTACAAACATTGATTCTCAGCTATTAATTTAAAAAATAAAGAAAATCCATAAGCATCCATGGAACTATTGTCTGCAAAATTTAAATGTCAAAGCCAAAATAAGATGCTTGGTAGTATCTTCGGAGAAGGTTCAAAATTGCCTCAGAGACATTTTAATCATATAGTAACTATGGATTTTTAAGGAAAAAACAATTTAGAAACTTACATATTTTATTCAACGTTTTTGCTTGCATACGCAATTGTTTATTGCTAAACTATGATAAACAAGAAAATTTGTCACGTGACAAAAATATAAATAATATAACTATGAAATAAACAAATGTGGATTGTAATTACAACGTGGAGCAGGCAGAATTCTATGCATTTGTAAATTGCTAAAAGGTTTAGCTTCTATGCTACAAAATTATTCAAAATATTGGGATGATTTGAAATTTTAATAATAAAGATTCCGTTGTATGCTTTGTTTTGTCACATCTAATCCAGAGCATTACAGTTTTCGCTTGAACGGAGTTAAACATTTATGAAATACTAATTTCTACAAAAAATATAAATAAACACACTAACACTTTTGTACTGAGTTAAGTCGAGTAGATTTCAGTTGGTCCAACAGTAGCTTGCGCATGAATTCTTTTACCAGCAGGAGCAGTAGTAGGAATGGCTGAGGTTAAAGTACCGTAAAGCTCGCATATCTCTTCGCCATTCACATCTAGTCCGGTCACGAGACAGTCCGGTTCGGTCTTTATATAGCTTGGGTGCAAATCTGACGCAGCCGGTCCCTATTTCAAAAATTAAAAGAGTTTATATAACTACCAACTTGAGGATAAAACACAAAGTTACACAAGCTGCAAACAGCAAAGTTTCTCAAGGGTTAATGCATGTATATTTACAATTACCTGCAGCACTGCAGTCGTCATTGTCAGTTGAAAGTTTTCTGAAAAAGAAAAAAAATACCGATACAGGTATGCAAATACAATTTTTTTTACATATTTGTTTAATTATAAATTTACCAATAGGTGTGCGATCAAATCCTAAATCATCCATGCTCATGCTTGCAGCGTTGACAGGTACATTTGCATCATATGAAGGCTTTAATATGTAACACAAGGAAAGGGATGTTGATTTATTGTTAAATACGCAAGCAAAATTAATTCATGTTTTTAATTAATTATGTATATGTAAAATGTCAATGAAAAAACTTACCTCTACCAATACTTCTGCGTTTATGACTTTTGTTGAGGACAGAAAATTAGGTATAATTAAAACACAAACTAGCAATATCCAATTAGTCGCCATTTGGAATTTTAAATCTCCAAAATAAAAAGAAAGGCTGCTAAAAATTGATGAATAATCAGTTTAACTTATCAAAGGTGAACTAAAAAAGTTGTAATAACAGTGATCAAAACTCTAAATAGGACTTCTACTGTGTGGTTTAAAAGTACACAACAAAGGCTGTAAATTTATATAAAAATTAATAAGGTGTTATAATTTTTGTACAGCGTCTAAACTTATCTCTTGCTTTCTGGTTTTCCTTCAAATCACATATGAAGTCAAAACTTGGTTTTAACGTTTTGAACACATATATACTTAAAGGTATGGTGTCACAACTTAAGTTGACGCACACAAATATTAACTGCACCATACCTAATCCAATCCTATCACCATTTTTAACTTCACATGTGGCGTACCACTATACCCGGAATTTCATTCACTGGTATATTATTTATAAACAACAATTGTAAATACTGCTTAAAACCTAAAGAAAAAATAGTCCAGAGTCCAAGTTCCTGAGAATTCGGGTACTTGTTTGCTCAGACTTACCTAAATTGGATTCTAGCCAAAATGCCAAGAAGCGATAATTTAGGTACTTGTCCACTCAATTCTGGGTACATATATTAGCATGTCATTTTTATGCATTTGATGTCCCAATACCTCAATGTGTTTACAAAGTTGAAGGAGCTTAAAGTTTAAACTAAGACTGAGTTTATTGTGCTTTGGGAAAATTCCAGGTTCGAAGGAATTCTAACATTTTTTTAATAGCGAAGGCTCTCAGCTATGCGTATGTTCATTCGGAATTGGAATAAGTGTCTTACTTGGTTGCCCAAATACTATTTTGGGACATAAATCTATTTGCATATTATAAATCGAAAGCAGAAGACAATCTATTTGCTTTAATTTGTTTCAAATACTAATTTTATTGCACTACAAAGTATACAATTGTTATTGTAATTACAGCAATATAGATTAGGTGTAGAGTAAAAAACACCAATGCTATCAAGCTTATATTAAGTACAATGCTTTTTTAGGTTAATTGAATTAAAGTTTTCTAAACAATGTTACTTTCAAGCCAACCTTGTTTCTTTGCAAATATCATATCTCTGTAAATACATTCCATTGAAGTGTTCACGTTTTCATAAAATTCAGGTAAGTATTCACGAATTTTTCCGCTGACAAAAGTAATGCCGGTCTTTGGGTTCGTCTCTGGACTAAGAGCATGTGCGGATTGTATATGTGTCAGAAGGTCTTCATCACGTTTATAAAAGTCTTTTAGCATTGAAAACCGACTGTTCTCTGATGTTAGCTCCCTAATTTTCTTTGAAAATTCTTCCATTTGTACAATTTTTACACTGTAACCCAACTTTTCTGCAACATTTACAAACTTTTTATCTTCTGTTGGCTTGCAGTTTAAAAGATTGAAAACATCATTGAGAACATTTGGGTTTAAAAACAGTTTGATGCTTGCCCATGCACACATGTCTACTGGCAGTCCAACAATGGGAATCCAGTCATTGGGCATGATTCCATGTTTCAGTATGAAAAAGTATCTAAGCATCAAATGATTTTGATCTAATAAAAACCGCCCAGTTTTCGAATCACCAAATATTAACGGAAATCGAAAAACCTTTCCTGGTATTCCACGCTCTAAAATGGCTTGTTTCATTAGCATATCCCCTACAAACTTAGTGTTTGGATAGGCCAATGTGGTCACACCAACATAATCTTTTACACAATCATACCAATCTTCTTTAAAGTTTCCATCTTTGTCAGGAACAAGACAAGCTGCAATACTAGAGGCGTGATAAACATGTTTTAGTTTGTTTCCTTGACAAGCAAATTCTAACACGTGTTTTACTCCTTCTACATTTACAACCCTTATGTCTTTACAAGCTGATGTTTTACTTTTATGATAATGCTCAATATGTTGCACACTTGCTGCGCAATTAATAACCGCATCAACTTCATTACAAAGCATTTGCCAAGTACTCGTATCCCGTATTCCCATACAAACCTCTGCAATATTTCCATCTAAACATTTTACTTTTGACATATCTATCTGAGAAAATAGTTCCCTCTTTTGAAGAATTTGCTTTAGACGTTGCTCACCACTTACTTTTAACTTCGGACGAATAAGACAAATTACTTGGGAAATCTGAGGTTCGGAACACAACTGCTTTAATAAGTAAGGACCAAGTGTTCCCGTTACGCCAGTTAACAAAACTTTGGAAATATTTTGAATTTCCACTGTAATTTGCTCCTTTCTTGCCACAATATTTAAAGGCAGTTTGGAGTCTTCTTCAAGCAACTCGGCTATTTGATTAACTGTTAGTACCATATTCACGTCATTGTTTCCAACAACGCAGTCTGACCCGGAGTCTTCAATCAATGAGTACATAGCTTCCGCCAAAGCTTGTACGTTACTACGTTCCTTTAGCAAGCTTGAATTAATTTTTGCAGTTTTGCCCAACACCTCTTGAATCGAATTCTGAATTTCAACAAACATTAGTGAATCAACACCAAGTTCCCTAAAGTCAGCATTACTGTCAATTATATCCGTGCTGTTCAGTTTTAAATTTCTCTGCAAAATTGTTTTCACCACAGTCTTTAAAACATCTAGCTTTTCTGTATTGGACACTGCCGCTTTATACTTTTCCCAAAACAATTGTCCTCTTGATCGTAAACTAGTACTTCCATCTTCTGCTATGCTTTCCGTTTGTCCCAAGGGATTTTCTAAGTATAATGACATATGCGGATACGTTTTCCATATCAAACTAAATGAGTCAGAATTTAACACCGTCATTTGTGTACACTGAGCTTTTAAAATGTATTCCAGTGCCTTTAGTCCTTGTCCCTTGGTAAAGGGCTTTAAACCTAAAATTTGAATTTCCGCTGCCAAGCCAACCTCACCCCATTGTCCCCAGTTTATTGAAGTTGCTGGTAAACCTAAAGAGTGTCTGTAATGCGCAAATGCATCCTCAAAACTGTTTGCTGCTGCGTGATTACTCTGTCCAGGCGGACCAAGCTGTGCTGCTATAGAAGAAAAAAGGACAAAGTGTTCAAGCTTGCTATTATTTTTTGTCAACCGGTGCAAATTTAGAGTGCCTTGAATTTTGGCCAGAAAAGGAATTGACATCTTGTCCCAAGTTTGGTTTTCAATAAACCCGTCACTCAAAGCGCCGGCAGCGTGCATTACACCTCGTAATTCTGGGTATGCTATTTTAGGCAGTTCTACATTAATCAATTTGTCACATTGCTCAAACTTCGATACGTCTAATTGTACTGCCAATACTTTAGATTGGTAATGCACATTCAATCTGGTTATTTCTTGTTTGACGTTGTGGTTTGGTGGTTGCCTTCCAGCTAATAGTGGTAGAACCCCGTTCGCCGAATACCGAACCCCCGTTCGCCGAATCGCCGAATCCCCGTACGCCGAATAGCCGAAACCCCGTACGCCGAATGGCCGAATCCCCGTACGCCGAATCGCCGAATGGCCGAATCCCCGTACGCCAAATCGCCGAATCTCCTGTATTAGCTGAACAAGTATTATAATAAAATTTCTCAATAATAACCTTTATAGTGCTTGTGTTAGTGAAGTAAGGTTGTCCGTTAGGTTAGGTTAAGTAATTTGGATTACGCAACGAGATTATGAATCAACAAGTTCGTGCAAAAATCTAACCTTTCGAGCAATTTCTGGCTGAGTTTAGACAAAGCTAAAGTTAAAACAAAAATTGAAGACTTTTGACCCAAGTTAAATATTATAATTTACTGAAATTCAAGATTTTCCACTCAAGTTAAAATATTACAATCTACTAAAACTGAAGACTTTCAACTCATGTTAAAATATTACCAATTAATGAAAGTTCTAACCCAACTCAAGTTAAAATAATACAATTTATTACAATTTATAACCAAACACAAGTTAATTGATTTTATTAAAATTCCCAGCACAAGATAATATGGAAAAACTTATGAAGATTTAAAAATTCAACCCCACTTTAAATACTCAAATATAATAAAATTCAACCAAATTTTAAATTCAAAAATTTAATAAAATTCAAAAAATTCAACCCAACTTATAAATGCAAAAATTTACTGGAATTCTTAACCCAATTTAAAATACAACTAAATTTGCAACCAAAAGTGAAAACCAAAATTTGTTCAAAATCTCAACCCAAGTTAAAATACTCAAATTTGCTCAAAATCTCAACCCAAGTTAAAATACTCAAATTTGCTCAAAATCTCAACCCAAGTTAAAATACTCAAATTTGCTCAAAATCTCAACCCAAGTTAAAATACTCAAATTTGCTCAAAATCTCAACCCAAGTTAAAATACTCAAATTTGCTCTTAATCTCAACCCAAGTTAAAATACTCAAATTTGCTCAAAATCTCCTATCTCCAGTTTAAATTACCTAATTTTGCTTAATTCCCAATGCCAGTTTAAATTACCTAATTTTGCTTAAATCCCAAGCCAAATGAAAATGCCAAAATATGCTTAAAATCTCAACTTAAGTTAAAATTAAATTTGCTCTCATTCCCAACCCAAGTTTAAAAATTCATAAAATTGAAAGTTCCCAAATCAAGTTAAAATACTTAAATTTACTGAAATTTCCAACCCAAGTCAAAACAATCGACTTCTCCTGAAGTTTGCATATCCAACCCAAGTTAAAATAATCGAATTTGCTAAAATTATCAAATCCAACCCAAGGTAGGATATTAAAAGTTAGCAAAATTCCTAACCTAACTCAAGTAATTTTTTTGGATTTATCTTAATTCCTAACAAAAGACAAAACAATTGAGTTTCATACAATAGGCAACCCATGCTACTAAAACTTCCAATTCCCAACCCAATTGACGCAAAAAAAATTGAATAAAATTTCAGACCCAACTCAAAATTTACTAAAATTAAAATTCGGTGATTCGGCGATTCGGCGTACGGGGATTCGGTGATTCGGCGTACGGGGATTCTGCGATTCGGCGGACGGGGGTTCCGCGATTCGGCCAATGGGGATTCGGCGATTCGGCGAACGGGGGTGCACCGCTAATAGTATATACT
>CM056172.1:39563005-39640679 GCA_029691765.1 Entomobrya proxima
TAGCTCCATTTTCCAACATCCAGCAACAAACTTGAAATCCAATTCCACCCAGTCCGCCTGTGATTAGGTAAGTTGCGTTAGCTTGAAATAGTGTGCTATTTGCAACCACGTTTCCATTTTCTAGGCTCAGTTGAGGCATGCAACATACAACTTTTCCTATATGTTTTGCTTTCTGTAAATATTGCAACGCTTCTCGGACATGCAGACCATCAAATTGTACGTAGGGCAAAGGCTCTATAGCATTTTGGCTTAAAAGATTAGACAATCTTTTTGCCAAACGGGACATTATAGCTTCCTCAAAAAATTTAAGAGGATTGAGGGTAAAATACTGCACATCTGGTCTTAATGCTTTTACTTGTTCTGCTGTCCAAACAGAGCGTCTACTAATTTCCAAAAAGTGAGCTTGCTTAGCACACGTATTTAAACTGGCTTCAACAAATCCTGGTCCAGTTAAGCTGTTTAGCACTACAGTCACCCCACGGCCGTTTGTCACCTCTAAGACTTTCTGCTCATACTCTGTATTTCGAGAATGAAAAACGTGTTGAATGCCCAAACTTTTTAAATAATTATGTTTTCGTTTACTTCCTGCTGTTGCAATAATTTGAGCTCCTACTTGCTGACATATTGCAATTGCAGCTAAACCTACACCTCCACTTGCAGCGTGGATTAACACAATATCACTTGCAGTTATTTTAGCAAGTTCCACTAGGCAATAATAACTAGTGGCCCAGGTTGTAGGTAAGGTAACGGCCTCTGAATACGTCATATTACTACCAATGCCTATTAACAGATCCTGATTGGCAACTAAATGACTTTGGAACGCGGACATTTTCAAGTCAATTCCAAAGACACGATCTCCTACGTGCCACTTTGTAGTACCGTTTGCTACTCGATTCACCTCTCCAGCAAAATCTAAGCCTATTGATTTTGCGTTCTTAAACTCCTCCATGGGTTTAAGCACGTGAAAAAGATCCCTAAAGTTTAACCCCACAGCATTTACTTTAACTTCTACTTGTCCCTGTTTTAAATCGAAATGATCCAATGGCTCAAATCTTAAATCCGAGATAGTATTACTTTCCGGCAAAGCAACCTGATATCTCAAAGTTCCTACTGGAAGACTTAGTGACTTTAATGTTGGTTTTACTGGACTCAACTTTGCTACTAAACGACGTCCTTGATTAAACGCTACTAAATAGTTGTCTTTAGGATTCCAAAGTTCGTAAAAGATTTCTTGAGGCTTTACACAACTTCCTATGTCAATGCATCTGCAATCTAGTTCAGAATTCTCTTTTTTTAAGCTTCTGGTGTAGCCCCAAATAGTACTTGCGTGATAACCTGACATATCACTGTCCGCCATTGCAATTGCTTCCTTTGTTAATGCCAGGAATTTCAAGGAACGCTCGCTAGTTTGCTTCAAGCGACGTAACTCTTTTGTAAGAAAATAATATGGTTGCAGTATATCATTCTGTGTTGTGTCTTCTTTAAAGTTTAAAGACCAGCAGTATACAAAACCTTCGATTAGACCCATAAAAGACTCAGAATTTAGTAAGTCAATTAGTTTTGCATAGTCTTCTTCCACTTTTGGTCTTATGAAAATTTGTTCACAGGTTTTTGAAAATTGTGTGCTTTTTTCAACAATGAGTAGTTTACGGTTACTTGTCCAAAGTGGAATCGTTTGTAGCAAATAGTTGGATACAGAATTGCTGGGTTCATGAAATATCACCCATATTTTAAAACTGTTTTCTATGGAAATTGCTTCCCTTTTAGCTGTTTCCGGCTTAATGCTTTTAATAATTCCGTGGTGATTCCCGGCGCATGGATAAACATCCAAAACTTGAAAGCCAACATTTTGCAGTACTTTAGTCCAACCTTGTGCTGAGAGCAAGCAATGATCTGGCCTTATTTTGGTATCGCTAAATCTCCAAAATCCTTCTAAATTGCCAAATATATAAGTTAAAAACCTGCTTTTAGTAATTGTTTCAATCATGTCAAAAAATCCACCGGGTTTTAAAAGAGTGTAAACGTTTGTCAGAGATTCGGTTACATCCTTTGTGGCGTGAATAACATCAAGAGCAAGCACCAAGTCATAATAACCTGGAACAAAGCCCTGAGATATAGGGTCTTTCTCTATGTCCAGCTTTTTAAACACCATTTGTTTCCGTCTACTTTCAAAGCGCCTTTTAGCGCCGGAAAAAAACGCTTGGGAGATATCTGTAAACGTGTACTCATACGCAAGTCCACAACTCTCGAGAACGTCCAAAATGGGCTGTGTATATCCTCCAGTTCCTGCTCCAATTTCCAAAACCCTTAAAATCGATTTATGTTTTTCTGTACTTTTAACCTTTTCCAGAAACTGAGTCCAGATAAATCTGTACGTATGAGTAAACTCAAAAATCCGCATCATTTCTGCAGCTTCGGTGTAAAATGTAGCCACTGATGTATCGCTTTCTTCTTCTTCAGGAAACAGGACATTTAGACCACTTTGAGTGCCTTGCAAAATTCCACTAAGATTTTGTCCCACTTTCCTAAAAATGGCATAAACAGTAGCTAAATCTTGTCTGCATGACCGCTTGTTAAGCTCCTTATGAAGTTCAGTTATATTTGGAGGTAATTTAACAACTTTAAAAGTTGTTGCTTGACAACCTTCTAAAATTCCTTCTTCATTTAAAACACGTAAGAAATATTGAAATTGCTTGCGCATTTTAGGTACAATTTTTAGCTGTTCTTGTAAGGCGTCAATTTCAATCCCTTCGTTTAACTTAGGCGACCATCCGCATTCGTACAAAGCCGCAAGTATGTAATAGTAAGACAATTTATTTAGTTGATATATTGTTTGTATTGCTTCAGGGGAATCGTTAAGAGCTTTCAAAGGTCCCAAATCAATACTTTTAACTGCTTCAAGTAGGATTCTTAAGTCGCATGAATTTTCCAACAAACCTTTTTCATGTCGCCATTGTTCTTCCCATAATTCCGGCATGGGATTTGCTTGCTGGTCTAAAACTGCTTGAATAGTGCGACATGTTGTTTCCATCAGATGCACTCCACTCATTACTGCCAAAACACTACCGTTCGAGTTTAAAAGTAGCGCTATGCAGTTGTCAGGGCTGACGTTATGATTGTCGGTTTTGGAAACCTGAATATACAAATCGTCATCATAGGTACACTTTGTTTCTGGGAACCACACAAACTTGTCAATTCGAATGGGTACTTGTAGCTTCTTTATGTTCTGGTTTCGATTGATGTTTAGCATCATAATGGCTTGAATCATGGCATCTATTAAAACGGGATGCAGGACGTGTTTATTCTCACCAAATTCCGTTTCAAGTTTTAAATGCTTAAGTTTTCCTAAAAGGTTTCTACAAGTAAAGTTAGAATCCTGCCATAAACTCTCTATGCTTCGAAACATTGGACCAAATTTTAAACCAAGAGATGCCAACTGGTGGTAAATTTGGTCTGTTTTAAGATCAGCTAACGGTTCCGTTTTAATCATTCTGTTAATATCTTCTTTGTTATATGATTTTGGTATATCAGCTTTGCTTATCAAAGGAGAAAATTGTGCTGTAGCATGAAGTAACCAATTTGCTACTTTGTCCGTTTCATTTTCAATTTTCTCACAGATTCTCACATTGAAACCTTCGGAATCATCATTAGGATTATATTCCACAATGGTTTGTAGTTTTGTAATTTTGATTTCTTCAACTAGCATGGGCGCCGAAATTACAAGATTTTTAACTGTCATTGGATGTTTTACTACTATTTGACAATTATTCTTTGACCCTAGCTGTTCCGTTGTTGCTAAGCCGGCTGCCAAACAAATTTCTAAAAATGCCGCACCGGGAAATATTGCATGTTTTGCAATCCGATGGTGCTTAATCCAGGCATGACTCTTTAGGCTGATTGTCGACTCGAACAGTTTTAAACAGGATGCATTTTCAATTTCAGTACCCAACAAAGGATGTACCTGTTCTTTAGTAGATTGTGTGATTTCAGGCCAATGTTTTTGTCCAATAAAAGGATAAGTTGGTAGTCTAACCTTTTTGCGCTGCCAAAACATATCAAGTCCATACCAAGCAATATCTCCTCCTTTAACATATAATTGGGCAAGTGAGCTTAGTAAAACTTTCCAGTCAGTTTCCTTCCTTTTCAAACTTGGCAGACAAATTAAATCATCCTCTTCTTGATTGTTTATCATTGTAAAAGAGCATAAAACAGGCTGAGGTCCAATTTCAATAAAAGTCTTACATCCTAGTTTTACTGTTAATTGACTTGCTTTAAGAAAGTTTACTGGGTTTCTTGTATGTTTTACCCAATAATCCGAATTCAGTTGGTTGGCGGATATAATTTCACCCAGCATTCCAGAAATATATTTGAGAAAATTTCCTTTGTTTGGCTGGTTAATCACAATAGATTCTGCAACAGTTTTATATTCCTCCAAAATCGAATCCATATATCTTGAGTGAAATGCATGAGTGGCATTAAGTACAACAGATTTGACATTTTGCTTCTCACAAAATTTTGCAAATTCTTGTATAGTTTCCACACATCCAGCAACAACTGTTTGCTCGTGTGAGTTTATCGCAGCAATGTCAAGATATTTTCCAGGATTAGATTGCAGAAAGGATTCCAGCATCATTTCAACTTGTATTTTGTTACTTTTAATTACCAACATTTTTCCTTGAGCAAGTTTATGAATCAGTTTGCTTCGTGTTACGACAAGCTTTAGTGCGTCTTCCACACTAATTATTTCTGCACAAACTGCTGCTGCAAATTCTCCCAAACTGTGACCTAAAACATAGTCGGGGTTTATGCCCCAACTTTGCCACAATTTTAGCAGAGCGTACTCCAAGCAAAATATAGAGATTTGACTGTACAATGTGTCATTGATACTATCTTGTTTCGAGCTGTTTGGCCAAAGAACTTCAGCAATGTTAATATTATACTCATTTTGCAATATGTTTGTCAGATAATTAAAATGCATTTGAAATACAGGACTGGTTTCATAAAGCTGCTTTCCCATTCCTGAGAATTGACTTCCTTGCCCAGTAAACAGAAAGCAAATCTTGCCAAGTTTTTCGGGATTGGCTTCATTCTCTCTGAAAAACATTTCTTGGTTTATCTGCTCACAGGCGTCTTTAGCTGTATTTGCTACAATAGCAGCCCGTACTGGAAAATCTGCACGTCCCGTATTAGCACTAAAGGCAATATCTGCTATTGAATCCTCGTGATTTTCAAGTAAACGCTTATAATTTTGTAGCGTTATGTCCATAGCCTTAGAAGTTTTAGCTGAAATTTTGAGCAGGTGCAAAGGACGTTCTAGTTGATACTTATTGACAGTTAGAGCCCTTGGTTCTATTTGATCGTCTGGCGTTTCTTCAATAATAACATGAGCATAAGAACCAGTTATTCCAAAACTGCTAACTCCTGCTATTCTTCTTTCATTCTCGTTCCTATTCCAAGACATACGCTCTAATGGC
Source organism: Entomobrya proxima (assembly GCA_029691765.1). Taxonomy (NCBI): domain Eukaryota; kingdom Metazoa; phylum Arthropoda; class Collembola; order Entomobryomorpha; family Entomobryidae; genus Entomobrya; species Entomobrya proxima. The sequence goes on from CM056172.1 coordinate 39,568,480, forward strand.
AAAACAGCAGGAATTGCATCCAAATTGCAAGCTGGATTAAGCTTAGTAAAGTTGATATGCTTAGGAATAATTTCATGTTGCATGCTCAACACCACCTTTAAAATACCAGTAATACCCGAGCAAGACTCAGTATGCCCCACGTTTGTCTTAACTGAGCCAATAATCAAAGGCTGCTTTCTATTTACTGTGTGGTACGCTTTTCCAATGGCAGCTATTTCTAACGGATCTCCAACAACCGTTCCAGTTCCATGAGCTTCAACAAAACTAACCTTTTCCGGTTCAATGTCTGCATCCTGCAGTGCTTTTTGGATAACCTGGGCTTCGCACTCAACTGAAGGAGTGCTCAATTGTTTAGACATTCCTTCTTGTGCAGTTGCCGAACCCCGAATTAAAGCCCAAATACGATCCCCGTCTTTAACCGCATCAGAAAATCGCTTTAGTACTAATACTCCACCCCCTTCCGCTCTAGCAAAGCCGTTTGCATCCTGTGAAAACGTTTTGCAATGGCCATCGGGCGAAAGTACCATATGCCAATCGTTTGGAACAAACGGTTCCAAAAGCAGATTTACGCCACAGGCCAATGCCAAATTAGTTTCTTCCTGTTGCAAGCTCTTACAAGCCAGGTGTACCGCAACCATGGCAGAACTACAGCCCGACTCGGTTGCAATGCTGGGACCGATAATACCCAACATAAAGGATATTTGAGATGCCGAGGCTCCCAGAGAGTTTCCCATGTGCAATTGCAAAAAGTCTGTTTTGCCAGCGTCCTTTAGAATTTCTCGAAAGTCTTTGGTCCAGGATCCAACAAATACGGAACCGGAAGTGTTATAAAGTGAGTATGGATTTATGCAAGCGTCTTCAAGTGCTTCCCAAACCAGCTCATAAAGAAGTCGATGTTGAGGGTCAAGAATTTCTATATCTTTAGCTGAAATTCCAAAAAAATCTCCATCAAATTGGTCAACTGGAACCTTTAAAAATCCGGCGTTTGTTTGTCTTGCTTCTGGTTGATACTTTGAGGTTTGTTCACGTGTCCATCGAAAATCTGGAAGATTTCCTGTGCAATCTTTGCCATTAAATAGGACGTTCCAAAATTCTTCAAGATTATTTGCGCCTGGCAATCGACAACTCATTCCAACAATTGCTATAGGTTCCTTTTTATAAGCCAGTGGTTTGATTGAATTTTCAACATTAGAATAACCGGAAGTTGAGGGCAATTCCATTTTAGGTGAAATATCCTGATTCAACAACTTTTGACGATAGATACCTACTAGTTTTCCAAATAATCCATTTTCTTTCAAGTCAGCAGTAATGTCAGCGCTTTGGGAATATTCAGTTAAGTCAACCATAGCCACCTCGTGTTCCAATCTAAAACAAAAAAAGAATTTGACTTACACAAAATGGAATTAAAACATAAGAGCTTCTAAATTAATAAAATATACTAACGCCAATGTATGTTCTCCGCTTGTCATCAAATATCCAAATTTTTCAGGTAAGTATGCAATTTCCTTTTGCTGATTTATAATCCAGTTTTCAAGGAATGATTTTAAGTCATATTTCCGATTGGTTTCAGCGTTTTCCTTTAGTCCAGTTACCAAAGCCTCGAAAAGATTAGCACCCGATTTGAACATAAACACGGACAAATTTTCATTCGCTTCGGGAAGAAGAAAGGATTGAACGGGTAAAGCAAACATTTCGTCACAGTTTCTTAAGGCAATCATTGTTGGTGCAACGTAAGCACAGAGGTCAAATGTATTCAGAGCCAGACAGCAGTAAATCTTTGCAAAATCCGAGAACATCAGCTTGGTCGGGTTTTGTTTTTCATCCAAATATAACACCAAGTCAAAGCTGTGGTGAAGTGCTTGTCTAAACACAAAACGCAATTACAATTTATACGGCCTAAAGTAAATTAAACATAAAAACTGAAAAATGTACTTACTGTAAATCCAAGTTCAAATTTGTGGATGCAATAACAGCAATTTTTCGAGTTGTAAAGGTTCTTCGTAAAGAAGAACATAAAAGAAGCGCTTGCTCCACTTCATCATTTGCCAGCGCAGTTGTAACCCACGCTTGGTTCTTGCACCCTGTCAAAATTTTTGTAACAGTTTCAAATTAGACGAAATCAAACGACTACGAGTTTTTTGTACTTACCTAACATTATCCTTAGTTTTTGCACGCAACAACTTTTCGCAAAACGCAACAACTTTTCTTGTTTTCGTTCCAAAAACAGAAAAATGCTTTAAAATTTAACGAAAATTGAAGAAACAAAAGGCTTCAAAGTTTCTAGAGAAACTGAGCTTGCTCTTGTGAAAACCCTGGCTTTTATTTATTTACACAAATTTGCATATTCAATTTAGAAAACGTCGTTGCGCACCTTATACGAGGAAAAGTTTGATACATGAGTAATAAAAACTTGTTTACGTGTTTATTTCAAGTCAAAATTATAAACAACTGCGTCAATACTATTACGCGATAAATTTGGTATCAACTTTTTAAGGTACATTGGTGAGTGTTACGTTTGATTAATTTTTTCTGCTTATCAATGCATTTCAAATTACGATATTGAAAACATAACCTAAAATATTCATTACCATAAAATTTCTATTTCAAATAATTTTCCTACAAAAACATTTAAAAATAAAACTAACATGTTTTGGGTGTAAGAAACATTTCCTGCTGTGTAATGGCTGAGATCGAGTTTTACCGTGACTAAGTTATGTACCTCATTGACATTTACTTTTGCTTAAATTTCTGTGTGATTTACCTTATTACTAAATTAAAAAATACAAGAGATCTCAATAAATCTTAATAGACTTGTTTACTAACGTTTTTTAAATTGAACTAGTGTCAGTACTTGAAACAACAAAAATTGGATAAATTTGCATTTATAACGTAGTAACGCTAAGACCAAAGACCATGAACTTGAAACGTGCGTGTAGGCAGTTATGATTTCACAAAAGAACATGTTGTTATTGTACACGCGCAGTTATGTTTTGCAATATTATTATCCAAAATACACGTGTGAGGAAGTACATCATACGTAAAAACAAAGGTCTCATTTCTATTTACTTATCAAAATTTGTTTATTGTTGATGATGTTACGTTAACACTAAAGATTGCACAAGGTACTTTATTATGTGATCCAGCTTGAACAACCTTTTTGCTCCACGCTTGCTGACGTGAGAATGTCTGGAGTCTGGTCACTGTAATCTAATCAAACTCTTTTTGAGTAATTAAGACACCTTTGAAAAATGCACAAAAAGGTGAATATTAAGTTGTTTGCACATTTCTAAATGATAGTTTCCTTAATAAAAAGAGATGTTGCTTGTAAAGTATACGAGTTTCTCCTCCCAATAAGTTTTATCTTCAACACTTGCGTTTAAAACGAAAGCCGACAAAATTATCTTCTGGGTACAGACAGATTCATTAATTACTAATATCTCAAGTCTATATCAATTTTTGTTTAAAAATTCCCACGGAAAGTTGTACGCTTCAGAACTTGCTTCTGATGGAATACGTAATCTCTGAGGGCACATTATGGTAGCATGTAAATTTGTTTATCTTAACGTACATTTAGAAATAACAATTTCCGTAATGCATATTGAAGTATTTATATGGAAGATTCCAGTGGTTTCTAGAAAAAAATGTAATTTCTCCTCCGCAGATAATATGGAATAGATGTTGTTAATCGAAAAAAATATTGTTTCTTAGAATTCTAATTTAGGAATGAACAATATTATTCTATTATTGCGTACATTTTGAGGTAAAAATCTCCAAAATGCATATTCAAAATTGAATGTTTACAAAATCTACCAGTGCTTTCTAGAAAAAAAATGATTCATAAAAGCTGGTAAATTGAATCTGCTCGTTCTATATAAATATTTCACCAAGACAAAAAGTAGCTGCCAAACCATTTCTTTTATTCATACTTCCTAAATAACGTATATAGCCAATAACAAAATAGTGCTTTTTATTTGGTTTGAAACTTTACATTATTATTAAGTTAGAGCATAAGTCAAAGTTTATTTCTTACAAATAAAAACGATTTTAATCGATCTGTTTCGATTGGCGTGAATTTTAAATAGGCACGGGATATAGATTTTACATTCACGCATGAAACATTTGAGATTGATATTTTTTATCAATTTCAAACAATCACAACCTGCATGAAACTGAAAACATTATCTTAATATTAATCAATAATCAATAATATTACTAAACCATGGACATTTGCTATCGAAATAACCAGTTGGTTAATACTGCAATTCTAGCACAAAATTTGTGCAAGCGATACGGAAGTGAGCCGCCAGTACTTCAAAATTTTTGCATGACTCTTCCTACCGGTACAATGTAAGCAATCATTTATATGGGGCACCAAGAGAACAATAATTGTTTATACGTAGTGTAATTTTGTACTAATTCATTATGCACATGATTTTCAGATATAGCTTGTTGGGATCCAGTGGTTGCGGTAAGACAACTCTTATATCATGCGTCGTCGGTCTAACCAAATTTGAAACAGGAAGATTATTTGTGCTTGGGAAGCAAACATTCCCGTGGAAAGAAAACAGTTTCGGAAAGGCAATCGGTTTTATGCCACAGGTTTGAAATAAAACTAAACTTTGGTAAAAGCAAACATATTCACGCAAATTATTACATTGTTGTGAATGAAAACGTTTGTTCTTTTCAGGAATTGGCCTTGCATGGTCAATTAACTACTTTTGGAAATCTTAGTTATTTTGGGCAATTGTATGGAATGAACAAAAAGAAAATATCTGAAAACTACATTGTTCTAAAAACTCTATTAGACTTGCCGGATAATTCAAAGCGAATTCAGGACATGAGGTTTTTTCAAATGCATTTTGAAACTATACGTGGGTTTTTACAAAATAACTTTGCTATTTACGCAGTGGTGGACAACAAAGACGCATATCACTGGCAGTAGCTTTACTGCATAACCCACAGATACTGATTTTGGATGAGCCAGTATGTAATATTTTAAAGTTCATTGCAGTAATATGAAATGATAAAAAGAACAATAAATCTAAAGTAGTAACATTTTCTCAGACAGTTGGATTGGATCCTGTACTTCGGGAAAAGTATACTATTTATTTACCAAATTTGATTAAACGTTTTAATTTTTGTATATCAATGGCTTAGTACAACTTTGTAAATTACAGGATTCAGGATTACTTACGGAATATTGCTAACACACAAAACTGCACAATCCTAATTACAACTCATTACATTGAAGAAGCTCGCTATTCAGACATAATCGGTGTAATGCGAAACGGTCGTTTAATTGCAGAGGACTCACCTTTAAACTTACTAGAAATACACAAATGCGACTTGCTCCAAGAAGTGGTTACAAGTCTCTGTCGAGGAGACGGTAATATTCCAAGTAATAATGTAATTTTATGCTCAAATTAATTTCAATTTGAATACTAAAATGAACAGTATTGTTTATAAATTTGGCACTACAGCAACTAAAATAACAAATGTACAACACGGACCCATTATTGCCAACGAAACACTTCAAACAATCAAAAATGTTGACAGCATTGATTATCCCATTAGTCCAAGTAAATGTGACATTATGTGTCAGAGAGGAAGGAACATTTACGGACTAGCTGCAACCAACATAATAACGTTTATAAGATATCCAACGTATTTATGCATAAAATATAAACTTTTTTTTACAATTTTCTTGTCAAAAATTTTGCATGATTAGTTTGCTAATTTTTTTTACAGATTTCTGTTTACATTGTTGTTATTGCCGACAATTCAATGTGGTTTATCTTTGTGGATTTTGGGACATAAAATTGAAGAAGTGCCGTTTGGTGTGGTAAATAACGAACTGCCTAATTGGATGATGGAGTGTGACACAAATATAACTTTTGAGAAGACTTGCAATCTTGCCAATCTTAGTTGTACGTTTTTGAACAAACTAGCTGCAAAGCATACAGTGTTGTTGGTATGTATGTTGGGTCCTATTGACAACATTAAATACAAACAATTATTGGTAACCGGACTGCCTTAAAATTGCAGGAGTCTTACAAAAATGAACATATGGCAGTTCACCAAGTTCACACAGGAAATATTTGTGGATACATAACTATTCCAGAAAATTTTACAGAGAACTTGGTCAATCGGGCTACTGCACATTTACATGCTTCCAACGAGAGCTTAGCTGGTACCAAAATCAGTGTTTGGTTGGATTATTCTCGTAAGAAGCAAAATATTTTTATATATTTGTTCTATAACTATTTGAGTTGACAATAATGTATTTTTGTTTTGAATTTCACAGAACAATTGACTTCTAAGCTGTTGACTAAGCACTTGTATGAAGCGTTTACAAGTTTTGCTGTACAGTTAAGTATGTCGTGTGGCCTTAACAGTGCTGAGATGAAACTTCCACTTTATGTGAGTTTATAATTATCAACATTAAAAAGATCACTAAAATAACCTTTGAAATATTTCATAGTTTCATAGTCCCGTATACGGCGATTACAGCGACAGTTACAGAGATTTTATGCTTCCTGGCACTTTAATATTGTAAGACGTTTCGATAAATATAATATTTTTTCAGATAAATTTACAATAAACCCGCAACAAGTTTCTAATTTTTAAATCTAGGTCAATATTCTCACTTACTGTGCTCTTAAGCGGACTCAGCTTTGTAGCAGGTTAGTCTTTTAAATTAAATAATTCGAACTTATTTTCACAACAATATTACTTTATAAAGCAATCTAATTTACTCAAACCTTTAATCTAGACTATAAACAAGGGACATTTTTAAGAGCTCGAATTGCAGGATTAACAATTGTTGACACGATAATTGGTCACATGGTGGTTCAGTTACTTGTTGCATTAGTCCAAACTACTATTTTAACTGAGACACTTTCCATTCTTTTCGATTTTACGTTTGCTGGATCTAAAACCTTATACTATTTTATATGCTTGCTGTCCGGAATTTCTGCAACTTCTATAGGTTTGTTATAGTTTTTTTCGCCACGAATGCCGTAAACATTACACCTGTCTACAGTAATAGTATAATATGCTGGCGTCTATAGGACTGCTTTTAGGAATAGCAAGTCGCGATGAAACGGGAGTTTTCATTCTTGGATTACTCATTTACCCAATGTGCATGTATTTTGGGGCGGCCTTTTTTTCAACCCAGGGCATGAGTTGGTACTGGCAGCAGTTTGCAAATATTTTACCAGCTACATTTCCCATAACTGCTATGAGATCCGTCTTGCTACGAAACGAAGGCTGGACACATTCATTGGTTTGGCCTGGTATAATGGCGTTGGTTGCTTGGCCAGTAGGACTTACTATAGTTATCATTATAATATATAAATTACAATATCTGAAAAAGTAACTATATCTACAGAAACTGTTTAATAAAATTCAACAACTTTTTTTTGTGTATAATCTTGGTTTAAAAAACTCTCCTTAGGATCGAAGTGGATTTCCATACATATTGCTTATGTTTATGTTAATAGAATCAGGTCAACTGCACTGTCAAACCCATTCTGAAAAAAAGTTTGCGCGCTATCCTTATCAAATTTGTTGCTCCGTAATACCAAGTAATTGGCCGTTGTGCTTTTAACATTTTGCTTCGTATTCTCAAACAAAAGCCCAGCTTCCGCCCAGATCTTATGAGTTTCCAGTATTTTATCATTTTTCTGGGCTACAATACTTTAAGTATATGTCCAAAGAAAGTATACAGTACAAGAACTTTGGGATGAACTTCCAACCCCGCCCGAGACTAAAACCCAAGTACCCAACACTGCAAGTGCAAACCCGATTCCCATGCATAGTGCAGCACTACTTTGAATCACCCCGAACCCAAGCTGATCTAGACACTAAAGCTTTACATACTCTATTATTCCGGTTAGATTAGCAGGTTTGGTAGCAATTATTTTCAGTGAATTGAAGACAATGTTGAATAGCGCCACAGCCGGAAGAAAGAATATCAACAGGGATCGAATTCCTTCAAAACAAATCCACTGACTATAATGAGCAATCGAATAGCAGCCTTTAAAATTACGAACGTTTTGAGGAGAACAGTTTCTCAAAAGCAAAGTATGTTGCATCTAAATTGAGATATACGGCTATCGGTGGTAAGGCAACAGCCCACAACAATCATAATAAATCCTAGCGCATCAATTGGTTTGTTCCATTTCAGCAACTTGATTCCTTCTACAGAAATATTTTAGTTACGTCATAGCTTGTTGTAATGACTACATAACCTGGGGGCTGGATGCATAAAAATATTTTTGTAATGCGTGCAAAATGGCACGGAGCATTAAAATAATCAAAAATGATTAAATACGTTTTCTTGTTTACCTAAATGTCTATCCTATGCATTTCTTTTCATTCAAAACTAGTTTTACTGAAATGTATATAGTCACTGGACAAGGTCTTTCGGATCGAAACTGGTAATTGTTACAAAACTCTGTTATGGGCTTGGGCTATGCACTTTTCTTTTCAGCAGTTCATTGCCTTACGTTTTCAGACAAAGCTGGTCGTAACAACAAAAACAAAATGACATAAATCAATGAACTGTGGTGTTCTGGACATTTGCTTTAGTTTTTATTATTTTCATTTTATAACAGTAAACTTTGCAATTTTACACCTAATCTATGTTTCTACGTTACAGAGGAACTAAAATTACGACTTTTGTAATAGCCAATATCAATGTAATACAAGAAACTTTGAATTAAATTAAATTTCAAAAAACTAACCAATTAATCATACTCCTTTACATTTCCTTTTCTGATTACCTTAAAATTAACAAATTTTTAAAAATTCTTTAAAATCATGAATTTTGTCCCAAGCAAGTTGCATATTATCACCTTACATTAGGAAACATACTGATGCCGGAAATGGAAATAAATTAACTTTTTAAACAGCCTCAACAATCATTATAACTGTTTTTGCTAGCTTATATATTTCCTAATTATTGATTTCAGGTCCAACTTAATTGTAAGATGGATTAATTTTACCAAAGTCTACAATTTATTTGGTATTTGTCCTATCATACTATCTTCTCTTATTGTCTTTTTTGTTGACTAGAATGCTTCTTTTAGCTTAATTTACTTAACTGCAAGATTAATTGCAAATCCACATTTTATGCATAAAATATGGCGTTTATTCTCCATAAAACTTTTCTCTTTGTGGTCCATGTATAACAATAACAGATCTTAAAATGCGCTACATTGCTTACTCCAATAGCAATAATTTTACTCTATTTCATTATCCACTGGAACCTTGAGTTTGATTTGTATCTCTTTATAAAAGATAGTATAAAAGAATATTATGTGACATAGTTTAAGTTTACAATAGTTACATTACATTAATGACTGAATCCATTGGATTGAAATCCGCATAAAGTACATTTTTCTGTTTTGCAAAACACCACACCTTTTTCAATCTAAAGAGAAAAAATAGTCCGAGAAATGTAGGAATATATTTTGTTTCCTAATCAAAATTTCAAAACTATTTTATGGTTTGTGAAACTCTAACCATGTTGTGTCCTAATACAAATTTCCATTTTGAGATCTTGCTTAAGAAAATTACACAATTGGAAAGGATAGAATTCGTCACGCACGGATATACCTTTAATTTCATTACTAACCATTACACTCTATGTATTACAATATCATTACATTAGTAACGTGCATGGCAATTATCTGAAATACACATGTTATACCTTTAACATTTGTATCGAGAATTATAATTACCTTTTACTATTTTCAAATCTTTTTACAATTTTATTTTGCATAATATGGTACACCTAGCAACCCATAATGACAAAAATTAAAGATTTTAACTTTCTTTGAGTAACAATTCGTCAATGGGACCCCCCCCAAAATTTTTTGTCTTAAATTTTTAAAACTTTTATACTATTATAGAGTATGCTTATCGACAATTACTACATACCGGGTTTCATTCCTATATGTTGTCTTAGAGGGACATGACAGAGGTTTAAAGTTAAGGTGTACCAAAAACAAAGATTTCTGATTTTTTCAGAACAGAAGTAAAACTGACCAATCAAACTTTTTATGGAAGTTGGGCATCATATGACCTTTTTGACTGTTGATACTTGGCGCCATGACCAGTTCTTGTATTTTTTGAAAAATTAAAAAATTGAATTTTTCCGGTTTTTTGGCGAGTTTGCAAAATGTTTTGTGATAATTTTTTACCATTCCACAATTATTTTGCCATGATTTGAGAGTGACCATCTACAGTTTTGTCCGCTCTATTTAGCACAGAAAACCACTTGATAAAATATTGTCATTTCGAGAAGATATGACCAAAACTTTAAAAACTCCGATTTTTTCCCGAAAGTTTCTGGACAGTCATGGCTCAAAAACTTTTGTCTTTCCCACTCAACTTTTAATTAAAAACGCCCAAAAGATAGCTAATGGTTTGGTCTATATGCGTAATGTATCAGAAATCCAATAAACACGGCTTGTGAGAAGTGGTGACCACGAATACACCATAGGTTGCGGTAAACCGGAAGTGCACCAAAATCGAAGAATCCTGCATAACTTTTTTTAGAAACAGGATATCAAAAATTTGAGAGACGACATTGTAGCAAATTTAATGGGGAACAATTTGATACCTCAACTTTTGAAATTAAGCATTTGCACGAAGAATGGCCAATGACACCATTTTGTGAATTCAGGCAATTTTCAAAAATTTCAAAAAAACTGATTTTTCGTCTTTACGCTTAAATTGGCTTAAAGGTGTTTATTATTCATCGTTGTTATCGAAAAGTCCAAGGAAGTTTAAAAAATGATAAAAATAACCCCAATATGAGAAATCAAATTTTTTGAAATTTTTGAAAATTACCTGAATTCACAAAATGATGTCATTGGCCATTCTTCGTGCAAATGCTTAATTTCAAAAGTTAAGGTACCAAATTGTTTCCCATTAAATTTGCTACAATGTCGTCTCTCAAATTTTTGACATCTTGTTTCTAAAAAAAGTTATGCAGGATTCTTCGATTTTGGTGCACTTCCGGTTTACCGCAACCTATGGTGTATTCGTGGTCACCACTTCTCACAAGCCGTGTTTATTGGATTTCTGATACATTACGCATATAGACCAAACCATTAGCTATCTTTTGGGCGTTTTTAATTAAAAGTTGAGTGGGAAAGACAAAAGTTTTTGAGCCATGACTGTCCAGAAACTTTCGGGAAAAAATCGGAGTTTTTAAAGTTTTGGTCATATCTTCTCGAAATGACAATATTTTATCAAGTGGTTTTCTGTGCTAAATAGAGCGGACAAAACTGTAGATGGTCACTCTCAAATCATGGCAAAATAATTGTGGAATGGTAAAAAATTATCACAAAACATTTTGCAAACTCGCCAAAAAACCGGAAAAATTCAATTTTTTAATTTTTCAAAAAATACAAGAACTGGTCATGGCGCCAAGTATCAACAGTCAAAAAGGTCATATGATGCCCAACTTCCATAAAAAGTTTGATTGGTCAGTTTTACTTCTGTTCTGAAAAAATCAGAAATCTTTGTTTTTGGTACACCTTAACTTTAAACCTCTGTCATGTCCCTCTAAAACAACATATAGGAATGAAACCCGGTATGTAGTAATTGTCGATAAGCATACTCTATAATAGTATAAAAGTTTTAAAAATTTAAGACAAAAAATTTTTGGGGGGGTCCCATTGACGAATTGTTACTCTTTGGCTTTTTTTGTGCGGTTAGATTTAGTCTCATCAGTTATTATCGTCACATGCCTTTCCTAATGCAAACAGCTATAACATTATTTGACAGTGTTCTGTTTAGTTTTATCAGCGTATCATACCTTTGATACCTGATTTCCATTGATAGAATATTATTCCCACCAAATACTTTACCTTTGACTTTAGACATGTCAATTGCAAATAACTTTGAATATTCTAACCTTTAACATTTTTGCAAAAACTGCTATTTCAGGAACTTTATAAATGGAACAGTTTTAAGTTTTAATGTTTTTCGGGCTTCCTTGTGCGGTTAGATTTTTGTCTCATCAGTTAGTGTCGCTACATACCTTACCAAATTAGCTACGTAGTAAATATCATTTCATTTTTATCAGCATATTATACCTTTAATATGTGATTTCCATCCATAAAATGTTCAATCATCATTTTAAGACAAAACTTGCTTACTTATTAGTAGCGGGTTTTCAAATCGTTTATAAGCTTAGCATACCTTTTAAAACCAACTTTTCTCTAAACTTGAATCTTCCGTAGTCAAACCAATTTACTGATCCCAAAGGGGGAAAAGTGTAACGAGTGATGTGCACCTACAAACTTCAATTATGCATCAGAAGAAGAACAAAACGATAATCGAGCTTCTTCGTGCGGTAGATTAATTGTCTCATCAGTTAATCTCACAACTTTCCTTTCTAAAATTACATAAGGTATATTTGTTTGATTGTCATCAGCATATCATACCTTTGATATGTGATTTTAATAATGAATAAAATTCAACAATCTAGCGGCACAAAATGTGTTAGTCAGTCATTAGTTCAAAATTTAAAAAATATTCCTTCACCAAAACTTCAATTTGCTATGAATAAACTGATCATGAACCTGAACATTTTTTACATTTAAGGAAGAGAGTATTTTTAGCAACCTTTTAAAATCTCGACCATACCATTTCCAAAAAGCCACAACACTATCGTTCTATTTCCCCTATTTGTTTTTACACTTAAAATTTAGATCTAAGCTTGAACCCAAACCGACTAATCATTAAAATCTAATTTTAAAACTAAATACAAGTTTTGATTATATACCGACTCCCCAGGTTGATCTCACAGTGTAAGCAGTAGTTCCCACGAAGCAGAATCCATTTTGTGGAAACACCCAATCTCAGAGTTCATAAAATTCACTTCTGCAAAGTAAATCAACAAATCACAATTTGCGAATCCCTTGTTTTAGCCAAAATGCAATTTTATTTAAAAAATTTGCAAATACCCTTACCCAAAGATTCTGTGTAGCTATTTAACATTCACGTAACAGGGTTATAAGCCAGGGGTTGTTTCTCATTGTTTTTGGTTCATCCATTTTTCCACAAAGTCTGAATATCCCTCTTCAATCCGTTTCAAGTTCCAACCAAGTGAAAAGTTTCCACAAATCATTTCAGGAAGAAACTACAAAAAACAAAATAAGGATTCAGAAAATTACAAATGTTAGCGTAACACTTTTGGCAAATACAATATTCATAAAACGTTAAACCGTACATTTGCTGAATTGGTCAACAGTCAGCACCGCCTCTGAAGAATTATTATCCGCAACAATCAGTTGTAGTAAGAGTCCAGGTTGAGTTCCAATCTTTTTCTGTGAATTAAAACGTTCATAAGTAAAAATAACCAATTTCATACCAACACAACAAAAAATTGTATAGTTTTAGTATTTCCAAATGGATGACATGATATTGTTTTATGCAGTGATAAGACAAGAATTGTTACTCACCAGTTGCCATTTTCAGTTACTTCAGTGCTAATCAATCAGGAGCTTCTTGCTTGATTGAAAGTTGACATTGAAAAGTACTTCAGCATTGAGCTTTAAACCGTTCCAGCTTAGCTTTTTAATTTACAGGTTCATGATCACATTTTGGGCGAATTTTATTTAACTTATACGCCCAATACAGCATTTAGTAACTTTTTGAACTGGACAGCAAAGATTTGTACACATTTCTGAATAGAAACTGATTGCAATATTTTTCTTGTAGTATATTGTACTATTTTCAATAGTCAAAAGTAAAAAATGATATCAACTCTAGTAAAAAATTGTGTACTGAACTGTTAGCTAGGCGTACTAAAAATAATTAAACTTAACTACCAAAATAAAATAAATGCCGACGGACAACTTTTTCACCGCACCAACCTTGCTCTCCGTGCATTTCAACGTAATGGGAATAATAGTGTGGTTTGCTTGCTTGTTTTTCTCAGCCGGCATCTAACCTTTCCCTACCCTGCACATGCTTTTCTCTTTGAATGCCTAACAGATTACTTAATACTAAAAGCCTTGAAAATGTACCGTGTGCACTTTTTTCTTGATGGTATACACAACACCACAGTAACACTGTCTGCTTACGTTGCTCAAGCTTCTCCTTTTTGTAGCATGCAATGCTTGAGCTTCACATGGCCTGACGCAGCACAACAAACCAAATGTATACCATCGCGCCACCTACTGACCTTCCCATTCACTTCATGCCATCGAGTATTCCATTACCCCATAACAGTGGCGCACTATACAACTGCACGCCGTCTTCTGTTCTGAACTGCTGATCAAAACAAATTACTACCATTCATCCCGTTCAGTAATCATTCTTTTGTGCTGTTCGTGTACAAATCTTTTAAAAATAGTCGTCGACTACGCAGAAAATTAGTGTTTTATTTTTAAAGGATTATCTTTGATAAAAAATTATTAAAGCGCTGGAATACTGTGTGATTGTGTTAGCTATTCAAATTGAAAGTGTGCCAAGCGTTTAACGAGGGGTTCAAATTGCGGTTGGGCGGATTATTAAGTAAGTACTTCATTTCAAAGCAATAAATGTTTCATTGATCTTGCATCACTCAAATTGCATGTGTGTGTTGGTGCCAAATGATTAAATCCGTTAAAATGAGTGAACCGTTGTCTTTATTACAGGTACCAACAGGGCAGGAATTTACCGTTACACAGGTTCAAGGTTGCACGCAAGGTTGTTTTGGAGACGATTTGTGTTGTCAATAGGAGTCAAAGTTCAGATTGGGGTTTTGGCGGATTATAACGTAAGTACTTTAATTTTAGATTGATAGACACCTTTAGATTGATTTCACAATTCATTGCATTCAAAACGTGTGTTTTATAAAATAGTTAAATCCGTTAAAACTGAGTGGACCATTTAATTTATTGCAGGATTAAGCAGAGCACTACCCGATTCATTGAAAGATTGCTGGCAAGTTAGTCTTGGGAAGAAGGAAAAGGGAATAAAGCGTACCTTTCGAAGACAACGCCGCGGAGCATTAACTCAACCCATTATTGAAGAGGCGTCGGTAATCCGGACAAACTGAAAATACCCAATCCCTGAGAAGTGTTTTGACGGATTTAAGCAAGTATTGAAATTGAATATCTCTAAAATGCTAAGAAATGTAACGTGTGTGTGTTTGTGTGTGTGCACTTTTTTCTCTTCCCAGTCTTTTCGTGACTGCTTACTGCGTACGTTGTTGTGCGTTGTGCAAGCTCGCTCTCTACCTTTTTGTTGAATGCAATGCATAAGCTACACACAGCTTGACGCAGCACAACAAACAAAATGCATACCATCCCGCCACCTACTGACCTTCTCTTTCTCTCACTTCATGCCATTGAGTATACCATTACCCCATGATCCTGGCGCACTATACAACTGCGCACACACACTGGCTGCTCAGCACATCAAGCTCAGCACATCAAGAGAGCAATACTTCATTCCGCTCTTTTCTTGCGTTCGTGTACAATTCTTTTGAGATAATTGTTGGTAGAAAAGTTGTGATTACTTTGGAAATATTAAGTTTTTATAGTTTCCTGACGAAGGCTTATATTTTCATCAAACTCAAGTAGGTTTATTTTGTGCGGCCTGTGTTGGAGTAGTGTGAATTAGCGATTTTAAACCGGAACAAAGGATTCAGGGTCCAGATTGGGTTTTGAAGGATTTTAAAGTAAGTACTTTGCTTAAGATGGATAACTATTCCATTAATTTACGCACTCCAAATTTATGTGTTGATGAAAAAATGTGAAATCCGTCAAAACTAACTTGGCCGTTTACTTTCTTCCAGGATAGGAGGACACAGCACAAATTTGCCGTTATTCCCGATTGACTGAAGGATTGCTGGCAAGTTTGTCTTGGAGAGAAGGAAACATCGGAGGCATTAAGTACGGGGAAGACTTGAAGGATTTAGTAAGTTTGAAAGAGATTATTTACCTCATCTAGATATTTGATTGAAAGAAAATTTTGATTTGGTTGTAGTGCTATGTGAGTGAATCATTTAAAATTTTGTTCATTTTTTAATTTCAGGTGCCAAATTGATTTTTCTACACCAATCGACATACCATCGCACTACCTGCAGACCTGTGACTCACTTTTGACGGATTTTGCATCGTACATCATCACAACAATGAACCAGGCTAAGGTAAAAAATAATCGTTATCATTTATGGTTTTTCTATGATTTTGAGCCACCTAAGTTATACTGAATGATTATAACAATGCTGTTGAAATTTCAGGGATCTGGATCATGCAGTGGCCAAGCCTTTGGTCGGCCGTACAACCCGTTGACCGATCGATATTGCACTGAGTGTGGCGTCGTGATTTATAACCAAGGGTTTCGAAAGCTGGGTGAGACTTTAAATTGCAATGACGACCCAAAGGCAATGTTCAAAATTACTTAATTAATTTTAACTTTAGCTCGATGCCCGAATAAACTTTGCGGGAAATCTTTGCGGTTTTAATCTGCCCATGTTACTCCGGACTTGGCCAATTCTTCAATGCGTGTTTGTGAACAGTGCGCTGCTTACATCCATCGTAAGTTAGCAAAACATCAATACAAAACATGCATGCAACGGCATATTGTACGCATTTTAATTATTCAAATATTTTTCTTGAAGGTGAGGACTCATTCTGTGGTGTGTGCAAGTGCGCCAACATTGATGCAATCTCAAGAAAGCGACGACGGGCGGAAGCAGAAGCCCAAAAGGAGAAAGTGACCAGGAATATAACGATTCGAGAACTGCAGATGGCTTTGAAGAAAGAACGGGCGGAGCACAAGAAGCTTAAAGAAGAAATGAAAAATCAAGATGAGGTGCATATGAACGGCATTACTGAAGCTATGCTCCTGGATGATGATGAGGAAGCCTTTCTTAAGTCTCCGGCTGCCGAAAACCCTCAGGAAGAAGCCAAGGAGCTGGGTGATGACAAGAAGGAAAAGTCGGAAAATCCTAAAAAAGAAGCTTAAGAATTTCGCTAAAGTCCAATGTCAGATATTAAAGTTCGGATCAGAATCAGATGTCAGATGTGTATCTCGAAAACTTTAATAAAGATATCCATTTCTAAACTTCCATTTAGCTCTTCAGTTAATTCATTGTAGAAAATAAGCTAAAATCAGCTAAAAAAATTTAGACATCAGCCAAAATTCTTAATTTTTTTAAACAGATAGTTACACTTACTGCACACTGCTGCTATGGTAATATAAAAATATTCACGATCATTCTAGATTGCCGTTAAAGTTTTTAACGGGCTAACTGCTAGTTAGAAAAGAAATGGAATGAAAAAAGTATACCCACATTCTATGCGGTTTCTACTTTCTACTGTGATTTAGAGATGGCTCAGCTAAAGCCTCTGAACAAAGTGTGAATCACAGTTTCCCAGCATTATTTCAAGTGCGCTTTGCTTCATGCAACAAGAAAAATGAAATATATGCGTGGAAAGATGATATTTTTAGTTTTGGGTTGAATAAAAATAAATTCTTTCAATTTATCTTGAATTTATTATTATTGGGTATAGACAACATTAAATTGCATTAAAACCACATTTTGCACATGTTAAGCAATATTTGCCAATCGTTTTTTCGATTTACAGCAACAGCAAAGTTACTGTCTGATTAACATTAAAATTCAAAAGGTTCAAAGCAATTGACTTATCGTAGTATGTACTTGAGCTCATATACACTTTTACAACTTTCAACGACTTGACATATCTTCTGTTTAGTGGATTTTTCATTATATTTACATTTAACTTTAAGGATTCCAGACAAGACACAGACTTTTCAAAAATCTTTCCTCGAATATTTCCATCGCCTTCAATTGTTAATAAAAACGTGTCTATAACCATCAAAGCAAACAATCCAATTTCGGGTACAAGATCCTTGGAGAAAATCACCGTACAGTACATACTAATTATAGCAGAGCATGCACACAGTGTAGTAGTGCAAGCTGATAATACGCCCAGATGAATATTATTGTATACACGAACGATTAATTGAATTTGATGCCACAAGTTTACAAGCCTGTCAATATTACCTCTATTTAATTGGTCTACTTTCCGTTTAAAAAGAGCAAGATAGTTTCCAAAGCAATAACAGAGTAAAAGCGAGTAAGGTATGAATTCCAAGATGCAATTTGCAAATGTGAATAACAAAATCCAGGATGACAAGCTTGCGGAAAGTAATTGAATTGTTAGTAATGATAGATGAACAGGATAAACTGTTGTAGATGAACATTCCGTTAATAAAACAAATATTGCGTTAAATGGTATGCAAGGAGATAAAAATAGAAGAATCCATGTAAATAAGATTGTTGCTGGTAAAGTGAAGATGGTAAGTAGCAGGTAATATTTCACCCTAGAGCCTGTTCCCTGTTGAGCTTCCATCGGAAGCCAGTTGTCACCTAAAAATAAAACATTTTGTTAATAACCTTACATATTCCATTGACATATACATTGCAGGTTTTTTGTATAAATTTTATACCATTATGATCACTCTCAAATTTAAGTATGCTTCCAAATAGTTCAGAAATTTCTACGCGTTTGATGTAATGTTCATACAAAATAGGAATATGGCATATCATAGCTACCTGATAAAACAGAGTTATAACACAGGTAATAAAAGATAACCGTTCAAAATGCAAGAAGAAGAGAAACCAGGTTAACAAAAGGAAAGCAAAAGCCAAGAAAGATTTAGCCAAGTAAAGTTTTTCGGATGATATGGAAAGCCTTGTTTGATCTAAATACTGTTTTGGTTTGTGTAACGTAGTTGTGACAGTTGCAAATACGCGCAAGTTTAGTCCAGCAATATATAGTAACTTTTGTGCTATAAACATGGTTATTTTATCATTTCAAACGGACTGACTTGACTGTGTGAACCAAAAGTAACAAATGCAAAATTGTACACTAGACACTGGAGACTATGTTAAAGTAATACACGTGTATCTAAAATTAATATTTTTGTGCCGTGTGTAAAAGTTGTTAACACACCTTTAAAATATTTGTAAAATCCTCCATGTCTGACTTTTTAACAAACTTCTGAACACTGTTGGCGTTTCATTTTAAAGCTACATCCAACGAAATTTACTACTGTTTGGGTATGTACGTATGTCAAGTTTATGAAAACATCATCATATTATGAAACAAGTAACATCAAAACAACTTTATGAAAACATATCAAAGTTTAACAAAGAACACACACATTTTGTGCTGAAAACAATTTAAGATGGGAGTCAAGTTTTATAAATTTATAGCAGACAGACTCAGTAAACTGGCAGTGACAAGAAAAGTTGCCACGAGTCATATAAATAAATTAGTTTCTTTAAATAAATAAAGTTGTAAATAACTTTGTAAACACTTAGAAATTAAAACAGCGCCCCGTCAAAACATTTTTAGTATTCTGTAGTGCTGTTCAAAAAGCTAAATATTATGCTATTATTATACCAAATATTATTACGCTATAAAAGCTAAATAAATATTATTAACAGTGAATTATAACGGTTTACACATGACTTTTCCTGTTCAGCGATATTTACCCAGACTTGAAATGTTCATACTACGTCAGCATCAATTAACTCCTGAAACTTACAAGCTAACTACTTCAAACCTAGAATTAAATTAACTGTTAAATCATCCGCAAGAAAACTGCTTGATAGGGACTTGAAAAAAATTGTGCTGCGGAGTTGCTCCTTGCTGTTTTGGGTAGCGACCAGCTCAGCAAGCCCGCAGCTGACTCAGTAAATAGTACACAGAACCAAAACAGAGCAAACAGTTTGCCAAACTGCATTCGCGAATCGCAAGCTTATCTTATTTTTTTGGTTAAACCGTTAATTTTTAATCTTAATTAAAATGCTGGAGGAAAGTGATCAGGAACCTCCGTCTTCGGAGGAACTGGAGACAACTCAATCTCCTTCTCGGCCCCTAATCCCTTGTCCAATTACCGGTTGTGCTAGTGAAATCCGCAGAAGGGATCACCTCCGTCGTCACTTAATAAACGTGCATTTAGTAGAGGATCCGGAAAGTTTGCTGCCTCCTCCAAAGAAACCGTCAGTTTCCTCCAAATCTAAATCTAGCAGACTAAGACCCGGGGAGTTGCCACATCCCTGTCCAGTGACGGATTGTGGGGCGGTGCTGTCAAAACGAGTGCACTTGTACAGGCATCTTCGAGGCGTGCACAAGCTGGAGCCAGAGAAAGTGGACCAAGTGACCAAGAAGGGGACGGTTAGGTGTCCAGTGGCCAATTTTGAGGAGGAAGATGGTCAGTGTTTTCTGTGTGGTGGTCAGGGGGAAGGCGGTGCCAAGGGAAGTAAGTTGGTGAAGGAATTTATTCGGGAAGTGGAATTTGTCATCGGTGGGAAGTTGCGGGCTTGTGACAGGTGTCAAGATCGGGTGACCAAAGTGATGACTAGGAAGAAGGAGGTGGTCGAGGTGGAAAGGGAGGTGAATAAATTGCAAGTTAAGTTGTTGGAGGAATTGAGGCGATTGAGGGGAAAGTTGAAGACTTATTGGTTGGAGTTGAGGGGGATTGGGGAGGAGGCAAAGGATGGGAGCTTGAAGGAGGCGATAAGTTCAGGTGAGCTTTTAAAAAAGATGATTAAAAGTTAATAGAGATTTTAAAGTGGTTTTTGGAATGATTTGCAGTGACTAGAAGACTGGAGGAATTCCAGGAAACAACTAAAACCCGGTTTTTTGAAGGTGAAGTAAAATCTCGAAGTTCAAGGAGGAGACCACCGCGAGGTGCTGGAAAACCAAAAAGAAAGATTGAAGCCATTTCTTCAATGCTATTGTCACCATCACCACCGCCCCCAGTTTTAAGTGACATAAGATCCATTGCTAAAAATCCGGATAAAATTGAGCCATCAACAATATCGTCAGCTCCAGTTTTAAGTGAAGATATTGTGGTTAAAATGGAGAAAGTATCAGATTCTGAAGAAATGGAAGCTGGGGAGGACAATCACTTTGCAGATTTTGAGGCAATGGAACCCGAAATAAGTTTACCTCGTTCTCCTATGCCCAACCTTGACAATGATGACATGGACCAGAAACTGGGTGGGACTGCTGAGCCATTGGAATCTGACACTGAACAAGATCAAGAGGATGACGAGGACTGGCAAGCTGATGACTTGGAGGGGAACTCTTCCCATTCATCAGAGGAGGAATCGGAAGAGGAGCACTTCAGTTCTGACTTGGATGACGAAATCAAATCACAGAAAAAATCAAAAGAACCAAAATCAGTGAAAACCCCAAAACCAGCTAAAAGAAAGAACCCGGAAACCGGAAGTGCCTCTAAATCTCCAAAATCTTCAAAAAAGCATAAATCCTCATCGTCAACCACAGAAACTCTAACCTCATCATGGCCCCCTCTCAAACGTCAACTCTACAAGGAAACCAGCCGCTGTCTAAACTATCGCAATAAACTTCTCAAGCAACAAGAATCCCGCTCCTCTCCATCCCCCCTCGACCCCCGCCTCCACCACATAACCCAATACAACCCCGAAACTGACACATTTACCCTAGGCCCCGTTCAACTTCTAATTTTCGAAGCCACCCCCTCCACCCCACCTTATCTTCAATGCAGTCTTTGCGGCTTCACCTGCCAGCACTCCTCCACCCTCAACCGCTCCCCAGGAAATCAAATGAAGCTCCACATTCAAACCAAACACTTAGCCATTTTCCAATGTCATCTATGTTCCGCCGTTTTAGGCAGTTACAAACGATACACAGACCATCTTAACGGTCACCAAGGACGATATCTCTGTTCTGACTGTGGAAAAGCCCTATATTCCGAAGAAAGCTTAAAAGCTCACCGTTGGAAGAAACACCTATCACCGGAAGAAATCCAGCAAGCTTTAAACTCAGGAGAAAAGGATCCCCGAAGACAGCCTCCCGTTCAGAAAACCAGTCTTCAGTGTCCCACTTGTGGCAAAAGCTTTACCCAAAGCAGTGGCTTAAAGCTTCACGAAAGAACGCAACATTCGTTGGAACCCCAAGAAAAGCAGGTTTGTTGCAATTGTGGAGCCACTTTTAAGCACAAGGTTAATCTGGAGTATCATCAAAAGTACAGTTGCTTCTTGCCGGGGCAAAAGCCTCCTCCAAAATTACAGTGTCCAGTGGAAGGATGTGGGAAACTACTTAAAAATAAAATATTACTCAAAAGACATCTTGATGCAATTCATAGTGCAGCGGCGGTGGAAAAACCTTTTAAGTGCGACCTTTGTGGTGCCGCATTTCCAACAAATGTTAGGCTGAAAAGGCATCAGATATCGCATTCGGATGCTAGGCCGTGGGAATGTCGATTAGGTTGTGGGGCAAATTATAAGCTGAGCAAGCATAGAAATAGACATGAAAAGATTTGCAGGGGAATGGGGGGTAATGGACCGGGGGTGGGTACGCCTAGAAATAAAGCTGGGGTGAAAGTGGAAAGGGAACAAAGTTTTTAGCAAATTGTTGACTGGATTTATTGAAAAAAATAAATTTTTAACTTTTGTAAATTTGAACCAGCTTGAACGGTTTATTTGGTCCCGTACGGTTACATTTTTAAAATAATAAATTATTCCATTTCTCCTCGATAAACCACAATGTTCTTTTCAGTTTCCCAAATCTTCACTTGATAAAGCAGACTGGGGTTCTGCATGTGAACTTTGAGTTGGTCCCAAATAAAAACAGCCACGTTTTCTGTTGTGGTTACAAGTTTGCTTTGGACAAAGTAGGGAACGTCCTTGTCAATGCTTTTGTGGTCCATGGTTTGCATAATGGCTTTGTCCATAATTACTTTGAGATCTTGAATGTTCATTACCATCCCTGTGATGGGGTCCACTCTACCACGAACTGTTACTTCCACTAGAAAAACCAGAAAGAGGTGAATTGGTACTAAGGAATTTCTGGTGATGTTATGTAATATGTATTGGACAAAACCGGTTTATACATACCAACATAATTGTGTCCATGTCCATTAGGATTGGCACACTTGGAGTAAACTTCATAGTTCTCCTTGTCGGACAGCTTTTCACTGCAATTTTTAAAATATTTAATTTTCTTAAAAAATCATAACCTACTGTTTATTATATAAAGCTTAAAATGTGTGAGACATTTTTTCTAAATAAATATATTGTTTACCTGTAAAGTCTATGGCACGCACTAAAGCACTCCCTTCGTGTCAAATAGGCCACTGGTCTAGCAGACATAATTACTGAATATATCTGTTATATAAATAATATCAAGATTGAAAAATCTAATTTCTAATTTAGATAGTGAAATGCACGTGTTTGAGTTGCTATTGAATCTACTTAAACTCAGATGACTTTTCACCAGCATAGCAGAATAGGAAAGGAAAAAGCAATGCAAAATTTATCGATCGACAAATTCGGAGAAACTTTTACGCCGTGCTAGCGTTCAGCTCCTATTTCCGTACATTGTTGCTCTATAGATCCAGATACTTGAAGCAAAATTATGTGATTCATTTAACATTATTGAACCAAACCCACCTTTATGTTCACTAATAAATTGGAAACAAAACCAAGAGAGTAATTATAACTAAACTTTATTAAGTGCCTTTAAAAAGCGAACACAAAATACCCTGTTGTTACATAATATGTGAAAAGAGATGAACACTTATAAGTTTTTCGTTGTTCGCTGTTCTCCAGCAATAATAAAACTGAAGCCCTAGAAAATCTTGTAGGTATTCGTCTTGCCCATCTCAGTTTTCACAATCACTGAATCTCTAAAAATTAAAAGCTGTACAAAACAGCATATTATTGCTATTAGCTATACAGCAATAACAGCAAAGCCACGAATTTCATCTTTAATATTATTTGTTAGCCAGAAAAACTCTAGTTCCTAATAATTTAGCGGACAAACATACAAACATAATAAGCAATGTCCTAATGATGAAATAATTTTGAAAATTCACAAAGCAATACCACTTTTGTTGCATTTAGTCTTATAGTTGGAAGAAGCAACCTAGAGAGTTTTCCCAAAAATTGATAAATAAATAGTATAAAATAACTTCCCAAACTTCCAGTATATAAAATTCTAATTCACACTCCAAATCTCAAAATTTTCAAAAGTCCTTTAAACTTTCTTCAACTTTAGGAAATTGCAATAAGAAAAGCAGAAAAACATCGTGTTCACGTTCATGAATCGCTTAACTTGAAAGTGTTCTTTTACAAAACATGAAAGCACATCGGGACAGCGATAAGCCTCAGTTCACGTGTCGGCAAAACTGAATATCTTTAACAATTTGTAACATTATAGAGTAAAAAGCAAAAAGCGATTTTTGTGTATTTATTATTCCAGCCCCTACATGTGAAAAGATTTTGATTTGATATGACATTGGATGACATGTGCCCAGAAAAAATTAATCCACTCAAGTGATTCCACATTAAATAGCAGTTTAAGGAAAATGTGCAATATTGAAACTGTATTTTTATATTAATTTGAGTCAAATTGATGAAAAATTTCAAGTCAAGTCAGACAAAGAACGTGTGTTTGCGCGTGTCCATGCCGTGCTCTTGAATACAAATTTTCCAGTGCAATGAATAAATACAAGGGAAAAGAAGATGAGAAAGTTATGCATGGTGCAAGTGTGAAAAAACGAATGGACAATTCCCGAAAGGAAGGGATGATGACAATCAACCAATACCCTAAATGAAATCCAGTGATGCTGGTGGGCTGGCCATGCTTAATAAATAATAGATTCAATGATTCAAGGGAAATCCAATTTGCTTCATATACTTTTCTCACTTGACTCACTTCACATATAGTTTACAACTGTTTAGAAAGTGATAACAGTTTATATATTATTTGCGATTTTTATAAAACCGATTTGCTTCTTGCCTTCCTTCCGTTAACATTCAATATGTAGAAAATTTAATAGAAAACTGACACACAATTCATCCTTTCATCTTTATATACTGACTTTACAGCTAAAGAACACTAAAATGCTTTACAAATAATATGCTTAGCTTAGTATTATATGCTATATAATGTTGTGGATGCCATAATTATTGGTTGGATCAAAAATCCAAGCTTTTCTTCATGTTCAGCTCTTATCGCAAGAAAACACTCGCCGTGCGAGGGAAGCTATTGCCTATTTCACCACCACTTTTCAATTGGATTTTATTCGGCGAAACTCTTACTACCATCCCTGGAGGTTTTGCCTTTTCGGTCTGATTTTCAAAACATCCTTGAAGGAAAAAGGAACTAAACAGTTCAGTCTCTTTTCTTCTCTGTGCAGTGGTGGTATTGTACCAGGGCACTTCACTGGGGCAACTTGAAACGCCTACAAAATTCCAGACGTCTGCAGATTTTTCTGATACAGAATGGCGTCATAATTCTTTGGAAAATAAAAAATATTCATGTCTACTAATGTTTTTCATGTTTCCAGTATTCCGGCTGGCTAATCAATATTGAGAAAATTACAAGGACAAAGCGGAAATCCCTTGAAAAAGATAAACTTTGTTCAGCGGATGACTAACCTTTTTGTTTGTCACCAAACCACAGAGATAGAAATTTCAAGTGAGGAAAATTATTCAGAAAAATCAAACATAAAAGCATGTTGGACCCTTCAAGAAGCCCATCAGTTCCTTCACCACAGCCAGCTTGTCAGCAGGACAGTGGCTCAAACAATAAAGCGTCTTCATTCCAGGCCAGTTCATCGTCGGATCGTCATCATTATGATAGCAACATCTCATCACTTTCTGTTTCAAGAGAAGCTACAACTCTAATTAGATCCAATTTGATTAATAGTTGTGGTGGAGGCAGTGATAGTGGAAATCGTGGGGGAAATGGTCGTAGAGAAACATGTTCATTGGAGGACCGATTGCTGGATTATTCGGATTCGGAGTTAGATTCGGATATTTCAATGGATACAATAGAATTTGATTTGTCTGGGGCAACTGGAGACAGGGACAGTGGCCGCAATGTTAGTTCCATTTCCATTTTGAGTAACAACAGCAAAAATGGAAAAAATGGTGGAAATGGGGCATTGCAAGATGAAACTAATCTGTCCGGAAGTCCATCTTCCCTGGTTTTACAATCTCAACATTCTGATAACCTTTCTCAAAGTGGTGATTCCATGTCCAATCCTTCATCTCAAAATTCACCGCTACTTCCTCCGCGCAAAGTATTTAGTAACAAATCAAGAGAACGCTGGCGCCAGGAAAATGTATCGGGAGGATTTGCAGAATTGCGAAGACTAGTGCCAACTTACCCCCCGGATCGAAAGTTGAATAAAAATGAGATCCTCCGCTTGGCAATCCGCTATATTCGCCTTCTTGCAAGTATTTCAGAATGGCAATATAGTGGACGCAACAATGAATTGTTTGGCGAAAGCACTCAAATGAATGGTTTGGTCTATTCTTCTTCCGCACCCACAAATGGGAACAGTGACACTTTTCCAAGGTTTCCTTTAAACATGAGCAACAACATCATGGGCAACATGCCCACTAGTCAAAGTGGTGGTGTGGGTGTGAGCAAACAGAAGAATCAAAAGGGAAAAAGCAAGATTGCAAAGAACAATGGAAAGCTTGTAAATAACCAACTTAATAAAAAGAAATGTGAGCAGAAAAATGATCAAAATCCTAATTATCTTCCGCAGCAGCAGCTTCCCCATCGCAAGAGTCATTTGTCATCATCCGTCGTTACCATGCATACCCGAATTAAAGATGAGATTCCCTCTCCAACTTGCTCATCCTTGTCATCATCGATTGGAAGTTGCTCCAGACCAGATTTCCACTCTCTTGAGCCCTTTGAGATATTGGAGAGCGGTGGTGGTGGCAGTGGAATGGCTGGGAATACTGATAACAATAAACCCCAATCGGATTAAAGCGAGACAAAGTGGCAGCGACATTTTCACCGAGAAAAAGAAACCGCTAGTCGAGAGAAAGTAAAAAGAGTTTTGGACGGACATCCACCTCCTCCTCATCCCCTCCAACTTTAAAGGAACCTCAAGAACAACCCCAGCAAAAGCAGAAGTCAATCTAGTTGATTGAATCAACGCTTAAAAAATTAATTATTTATTTTGAATGTAGTAATTTTTGCACCAAAAAATCATTAAAAATCTCAAACTTTAAATAATATTCTTCATTAAATTTCTTTTAAAAGCTATCCCACACATTCTCCAACCTCCTTCCTATCCTAATCAACTTTAGCCATTAAATCACCCCAAAAACCTCTAAAAAAACTCATCTAACCACATTTACCTTTTAGAAGGCCGTCCACCAAAAAAACGTCATAAGCTCATAATAGCTTTAAAGAAAATGCCAAAAAGGTACCCAAAAATCCCATAAAGTTTCCCTCTACAAAAAAGGCTTAAAACTGAACCTTGCCCTTTCAAAGCCAAACCAAAACCCAACCCTTTCTAAAATAAAATCCCTTGACAAACCCAAGCTTCTTAACAGCCCACATTTCTTTAGAAAATGCCTTAAAAATTAACTATTTTTGGCTTAAAAAATTACATTCCATTTTGGCATTCAAAACAAGCCATCTGCATCTCCCGAAACATGAACAAAGACAAAGGACCCAACTACACGCATTCCCAAAACCATAGAGTACTCTCGCATTGCCCCATAACCCAGCGGACACTTTAAACCACCCAAAAAGCCAAACAGCTTGTTTTTGTTTTTTATTTCTGGGAGAAAGCTCATTGCTCATTGAGCAGCCTTAAGGCCCACGCACCCAAGCAATTAAATTAATTGTTCATTTAATTTCCCCTTACTTTTTTTGGTCATTTTCCCCAAAAAACCACCGTTTTTTTTAAGTACCCAACCGTTAAAATCACCGTTAAAAAATGAGCAGTTTGGCCCAGTAAGCAAATTAACGTTTTTTGAGGTTTTTAAAGCATTTTTACAAATGATTAGTTTAATTGATTGATTAATTATTTTTTGTAGCTTGCTGCCCAACCCTAGCCATGTGGTCCGTGACCGGGAGGACGATCGCCGACTGATGAAACCCCCGGGGGGTGGTCAAGCCTTGGTCAGTTTGCGGGATGGTCGTGCACCGCCCTATGGCAAGCGAAAAGGATGGACGCCCAGAAGCCAAGAGGTACTTTAACTAATAATTAGTTAGTTTAATTGATTGATTAATTGATTGGTTTGGTTTTTTAAAGGATTTTGGAGATGGTGGCGCTTTCCCCGAAGTGCACTGCGCTCAATTCCCTTTAGGAATGGGTAAACCCACTCCCGAAGCCGAAAAGAAGACCAGTAACGCCCTAGCGGTTCAACTGGACGCTCAGGGAAAGATAAAATACGACATTTTGGCACGCCAAGGTCACTCCAAGGACAAAATAGTGTACAGCCAGTACACTGACCTACTTCCTAAAGAAATCACCAGTGAAGACGACCCCACTCTTCAAAAACCGGACGAAGAGGATGTCAAATCAATCACCGAAAAAACCCGACTGGCTTTGGAATCCTTAACCCAATCCAAAATCGCTGCTGCCATGCCCGTACGCTGCGCTGACAAAAAGGGGGAAACCCAATTTATTCGCTATACTCCAAGCCAACAGGGTTCCGCTTTTAATTCCGGGGCAAATCAACGTGTTATCCGAATGGTGGAAGTTCAAAGGGATCCTATGAGTCCCCCGAGATTTAAAATTAACACAAAAATTCCCCGTGGACCACCCAGTCCTCCAGCGCCCGTTTTACACAGTCCCACTCGCAAGGTGACCGCCAAGGAGCAAAAAGAGTGGAAGATTCCACCCTGCATTTCCAACTGGAAGAATGCCAAAGGTTACACCATTCCATTGGACAAACGGCTGGCTGCAGATGGAAGGGGTCTTCAACAAGTGCACATTAATGAAAATTTTGCAAAATTAGCGGAAGCTTTGTACATTGCGGATAGAAAGGCTAGGGAGGCGGTGGAAATGAGGGCCCAGTTGGAAAAGAAGTTGGCTCAGAAGGAAAAGGAGAAAAAGGAGGAACATTTAAGGGCACTGGCCCAAAAGGCAAGGGAGGAAAGGGCAGGATTAAGGGGACATTCAAGTGGAGCTTCAGAAATTGGCGCTGGTGACGAAGTGGTCAAGGAAAGGGATCAGTTACGTCAAGAAAGGCACAAGGAAAGACAAAGGGAAAGAAATATTGCTAGGGCGGCCCCTGACAAAAGGAATAGACTTGAGAGGGAAAGGGAAAGAGACATTAGCGAACAGATTGCTTTGGGAATGCCACAGAAAAGTGCGGGTGGTGGGGAAACCCAGTTTGATTCCAGGTTGTTTAACATGTCAAGAGGAATGGATAGTGGATTTGGGGATGATGAAGGGTATAATGTTTATGATAAGCCGTGGAGAACTCAAGGAGGTGGAGCTGGAGAGGGAATTTATAGACCGAAGAGAGGAGGGGATGGGGATGTTTATGGGGGAGCTGGGGATGAACTGGAGCAATTGATTAAAACTGGGAGATTTGTGCCGGATAAAGAGTTCAGTGGGGTGGAAAGGGGTCAGGGGGGAAGTGGGGGAGGGGGAAGAAGTGGACCGGTACAGTTTGAAAAGGAGGAAGAGGATCCGTTTGGCTTGGACCAGTTTTTGAGTCAGGCTAAAAAAGCGAGTAAAAGGGGAGGGGAAGAGGACAAGGGTAAAGCGGGGGATAAGAAAAGACGCAGGGAGTAAATGGTAAATTTGGAGGAAATTTGTAGTTAAGTTTATTACATAAATTTTTTTGGAAAGATTGTACAAGATTTTTTTGAAGTGGAAATAAAATGTTTTCTAGAAAAAAATTTGGTGGTTTTTGGTGTTTTTTTTACATAATGCGACATTCTTCTGAGGATGAAGGTCCACCAAAACCGGGTAATGGATTGGTATCTTCACCAATTAGCTCTTGGGGTGGTGGTCCAGCATACTGCACCTTTAGCATTAAGTCGCTAATTCGTTCAAAACGCTGGCGTTTTTGGGAGTCAGAGTCCGAGGGGCTTTCAGAGTTGTATTCTGTGCAAATTTGGTTCATGTAGGTGTACTGCTCTTGGTACTTTTGGAAGTCTTTGGGGCTTAAGGTGGGTCGGTTTTGGGCTAGCCAGGAAGGATACTAGATTAAAAGACAAAAAAAACCGTTAAAATATTTTTATTACCCGGGTAATTTTTTTTAATGAAGGAACGTTACCTTGGAAACAATATCCTGTAAAACGGGCTGGAGTAGCTCCTTGCTCAGCAACTTTTGCATCATGTTGTTCATAAATGGTAGTATTTCGTTCATTGATTCATCGTCACCTCCTCCGTCAC
The DNA here is from genome assembly GCA_029691765.1 of Entomobrya proxima. Taxonomy (NCBI): domain Eukaryota; kingdom Metazoa; phylum Arthropoda; class Collembola; order Entomobryomorpha; family Entomobryidae; genus Entomobrya; species Entomobrya proxima. The sequence goes on from CM056172.1 coordinate 39,598,693, forward strand.
CAAGATCACCTCCAAAATCACCTCCTCCTAAACCAAGGCCGCCCATCATTCTGGCGAATTCCGCTTCGTCTGGAAAGCCAAAGTTAGGTTCCTCCTTTTTGGCTTTTTGATCACCTGCTTTAATTTTTTGTCTTAACGCCTCATTTAACTGACTGCTTAACTGTTCGGGATTAGCGGCACACTGAATCGCGGCGGAAGTGGCAGCCTCCACAATTTCGGGGATATTTTTTTCCAACTGAGTTTTGGAGGAACTTCCTCCAGGAACTTCCAGGCTGGATTTTAGGTGGGTTCGAAGCTGCTCCTCGAACTGGGTGGTGCACTGCTTGATAAACTCTTCCGCCCAAACGCTGTCCATTAAAAGGTCACCAGAACCCCGCAGATTGCTACCCGGTGGTTGTGCGGGTTTTTTAACGTTTTTTAGTAAATTTGGATTGTCGAAGTCCTTTAGGGCATCTGTAAGAATATTTAAAACCCGGGTAATTAGTTTAATAGCTTGAAAAAGGTTAATTTTTTAAGGATTTTTAAGGTTTACCGTCAAGTAAGGCGTCCAACTCGGGGTCATCCGTGGGGGGTAGCGGATCAACTCCATTTTTCACGCTGTTTTCGGGGGCTTCACCTGAGTTCATGGTAAATGGACTAGTTAAGGGTTAAAATGACTTAAATGAAAAGTTAATTAAGTTTGGACTTTGGAGTGGATTTATTTTGTGCAAAAATGAATCATTTTGGGTTAACAAACATCAGATTTTTGTTGGTCAATGTCCAGAGTCCAGAAGGAAGTTAAGGGGCCGTTTCTAAGAAATGCTACAATTTATTTCCCCTTTAAAAATTAAAGTTTCTTTTTAAAAACTTACTTCAAAACTAATTAAATTGAGAGAGCCTTTAGTTTAATTATTTTTAAGTCTTTAAACAATACAGGCAATATATAAAATGGTTACGTTTTAAGTGGACAACGCCTTAAACAACACCAGCTTATTTAGTAGCTGAAGGAGAGTAGCAAAAGAGAACAAGTTCTGAAGAAATTTAGCGGAAACCCTGTAGCATGCATTTTATTGGGGATCTCTACGGCATGGTTTATTTTACAACAAACTTGCTCCAGTTCCTTGCAAATTGGTCCTAAACGGGGCAAATTGAATCGTAAATTATTTATTAGACAATTCAATTTGTAAAACGAACATTAAACGAATCTTCAAACGAATCTTTAAACTTATAAACTCCTCTTACAGACTCAGAGACAGGAATTCTAACCGTTCAGATAAACTAATTTGATCAGAGTATTATAGCTTTAAATGGTATATCAGGAGTGTAAATGAAGGAAACCTTTCTCCTAATGCTTTACCCAAGTGAAAAAATCAAGTGCTTGTATCTACTTGCTTTGGCTTTACCATCAGAATAGACTTGACAATCTAACTTCTAACATTTTCTGGTTGCAGCAATTGCCATTGCTACAATTTTCAATGTACAAAATCCGGATATTTCTCCTGTATGACTCTGCGTTTAGTCAGAGATACATAAATACTGAAAGAATTGATTCTAGCTATTTATACCTAAGGAACTAGTCATGTTCGTATATTATGCGCATAACGCTTAAGCTATACACATATTATAAGTGTATTCTTGCTTAAATAGAGCATTGGGTTTTGGTTTCGGTAGGTGTAAACATTACGTAATTGTCTTTAGACGCCATAATATTTGTGACATTTTCAACCTTTACTCGAAAACTTCGTAATTTCAATATTTCTGCACATTCAGGGAGCTCAATCAATTCGTGTTGCTTTCACAAAATTTACTTTTCGTTTGCGTGCATGGAATTATGAGTTTTGAAAAATACATTAAAGGAAAAACAAAACAAATTGTCTTTACGTCAACAGACCAATGCAATTCCTATAGACTTAGTCATTAGCTTGAGCATGTAATAATAAAAGACTTATCAGGGTTTCCAATATCAAAGAAATTATTACATCTGGGCTAACATAAGTGTGCCGTCGTAATTAAAATATTTCGTGATGACACCAAGATGCCATGATGCCATACGAGACAATGTCGCAGCCGGGCAACTAGTGTTTTAGAAACTTCTTCAAGTTTCCAAAGATTGGTATATACTTAACGGTTTGCGTTACTGCTACGTTCGAGTGAAAGCGCCTTAAGACCTTTAAATATACGATATCTGGCTAAATCTGCAAAATGTTAAACAGGTTCCCAAAATTGGTACCTTTTCTCGCAATCTCGCAATAAGATCCCAAGCACTAATTGAATCACACCTATAGATTTTAACGAACACTTGCTTCCTTTCACGCCTTGTCTACTAAACATTATCAATTTCATTCGACTACTATACTCCTTCTTACATTTCGATGCTTCTGCGACGACTTGAATCTTTGCATTCTCCGGAGACAAATTGGTGGAGGAAATTCTGCTTCCATATGAGAAAGTACAAGTTAATAATTTCATGGTGGTAATTGGAAGCAATTATTTTGTTGAAACTTTGGAGCACAAGAGGATGCTGATTTATATTGTAGATATATTCAAGCATATTTTGTTTAAAAGAAAAATGTTTTTCAGGGCTAGTAATTTATTGAAACATTCATTCTAAAGTTTAGCAGCTAAACTATGAAAAATGCTCGCTGCTAATGAAGATGAGTGTCTGAAGAAAACAAAAGATCCGTCGACAAAATTGTATGATTGTAAACAAATTAAATTTGTTAATAAATAGATAATCTTAAATACAGAAGTATTAATTGCCATTATAATTAATTACTGCTACGATTTTCCCTGGTTTAGAGAACATTGTGCTACCTAGAATAGAGCCTATTTACGCTCGTGTCCGAAAAAAAAGGCAAATTCCAAAAGTCAAACGGAATTTAGACCGAAGGAAAAAAAGGCAAAACGGAAAGAAAGACAAATAGGAAAACAGGACAAAAGTACAAAAAGTCAAATAGGAAAGAAAGACAAAATGTAAAAAAGGCAAATGCATTTGAAGATTGAATAGGAGTAACATTGCTAAGAAAAAGCGTACGTGGTTGTAATATAGCATCAACTGCACCTACACAAATTCGTTAGAACAAACTGTTTCATATTTACGAACTTTGTCTTGTTTTGAGGATTTTGATGGATTACACTTGGCACACTAGAAGACTAGATTATATTTTCATTGGTTGCAGTTAAGAAAATTAAGAGAATACAAGATTCTAACTTCTACATGGTAAAGTTATCTGTATATATTTATATATGAAATAATGGTAGCGTTACCTTTATGCGAATAACTATAATTCGACGACGACAATTCTATATGTTACTTATTAGTTACTCTATTTTCTATTGAGAACTCAGTTAATAAGGTTCAGATTTGCTAACAAATGCTAACAGATGAACCACGTTAATACAAAATGATCTTTGATATTTATGTTCTCGCTATAGTTTTAAACAAAAAGATACAGGGAAAGAATTTGCCTTTATTTCCGCTACACTTTGTCATTTTTACCTATTTGTCTTATTTTCCTTTTCGCATTTTCGGTCTCAATTCCGTTTGTCTTTTAAAATTTGTCTTTTTTTCCTAAGACCATTTACGCTAGTTCAAAGCCCATTTTGCCAGGCTAAAAAATCAAGCGTACAGAGACAGACAAACGAACAAGATATCTTAAACAGTTGGGCCGCAGAAGTAGCGAGCTAATAATATTCAATCAAACTAATGTTGTACATTGGCTTGTTTATATGTTCAGAGCAACAACATCCATAGAATTGGCACTTATACCTGTCAAATATCCATGCCTGCAAAAAATACGTAAACAGCTTTGTACAAAATATTGTTGTTTTTAAGCTTGTTTTTATACTTGCTTTTAAACTTGTTTTTATATAAACCCAAAATGTTGCCCACTTAAAAGTAGGACTTTGAACTGGTAAGTACACTGATGTGGTGTGTGAAGTAAGACTTTGAAAGTAGGAAACTTCACTCAATAATACTTTTCGTACACGTACCTTAAGCTCTGCAAAATTTCATGCTGCAGTGTTTTAGGGGTAACAAGAAGACTCGTTTTAACTTCAAAGCAAACAAACCTGAATTTTCAGCATTTAATTTGAGAGTATCGTTGGTTTGGCCCAATTTTGAGTCAAACCTCGCGTTGCAGGATAGTTTCAACTTTCAATGTACTGGTTATTTTAAAAATTTGCTAGAACGTTTGATTTGAAAAGAGTTCACATTAATATCTAAAACTATTGTAGCATATATGTAAGTACCTTTTATTTAGTTAGCTGAACAAAACACACATACAGTGCCTTCAAAAAGGGAAGGATATTTTTTCTTTTTCCTGTAATTTTTTTATGAGACGTTTAATCCGTGTGATTAATATGTGTTTATGTAGAGTAGTTAATAGCTGTTATACGTGCCAACTTTCGTGACATTCTGTTGAGTAACGAAGTAGCTAGGAGAAATTAACCAAAAGTTGACATTTCGAGTGTTCAAAAACCTAAGGATATGTAATTTTCTAGCGCTCAGATTTGCTTCCATTGATCTTATATCTCACCAAACTGCCTTGAAATGATCATAAATGGATACAATAAACATGATTAATACAAAAAATGCTGACCTTGTGGAATTTTTATCCTCTAGCACAAGTATTTCCTTGTTGGTACTAATATCCATAAACTTGGGTACCAATGTTTCCGTTCTACCTGCCTGTGTTTCATTAAAATTGCCAAATCTTTAATGAAAAGTAAAAAGATTGACCGGAAATACGATTTGAGTGGACATTCGTTAGAAATCAAAGCTCAGTTTTAATAAGTGAGCTACTTCTAGTCAATATACTATAAAGTACCGTAGTGGATGTGTACGGTTTAATTGACTGTCAAGGGAAAAAACTTCAAAATTTTTCAATAACCTGTATTCGTTTTGACTTTTTTTGCTAAGTAGTGTCCAATACAAATTACAGGTTCACATTTTTACCAAATAATGCAATCAGCAAGGGCTTGTACCCCATTTGTGTTAGGTATTGACTTTTCGTCATTCATGCCAGTTTCTTTCTTTAACTGTGATTGAACCTATAGACGGTTTGTTGGCACGGGTTGGATTATAATGATAATAAACCACAATTTGACAGCAATAATGTATGTTTTAAACCCATCAAACATAATTCTAGTGTCAGTGCATGCGAACCATTCATGTTCGTAATTTTTGGCATGCACTCAAGAACTGAGTTTGATTTTAGTAACTGTATTTTGAAGCGTATATACACTAAGGGGCACAACCAACACGCCTAGTAGGTGTGGCATTACCTTTTATTCTAATTTGATCAATTTCAGGACGTTTGCACATGGTTGTGTCAACATTTTAAACAAAATCAGGCAAATATTTTCTAAAGATGACGGCTACATTGTCCATGATAATGTGTTAATTTCAAAACCGAGCTTCGATTTCTAACAAATGATTACTAAAATCGTATATCCGGTCAATCTTTTTACTTTTCATTAAAGATTTGGCAATTTTAATGAAACACAGGCAGGTAGAACGGAAACATTGGTACCCAAGTTTATGGATATTAGTACCAACAAGGAAATACTTGTGCTAGAGGATAAAAATTCCACAAGGTCAGCATTTTTTGTATTAATCATGTTTATTGTATCCATTTATGATCATTTCAAGGCAGTTTGGTGAGATATAAGATCAATGGAAGCAAATCTGAGCGCTAGAAAATTACATATCCTTAGGTTTTGGAACACTCGAAATGTCAACTTTTGGTTAATTTCTCCTAGCTACTTCGTTACTCAACAGAATGTCACGAAAGTTGGCACGTATAACAGCTATTAACTACTCTACATAAACACATATTAATCACACGGATTAAACGTCTCATAAAAAAATTACAGGAAAAAGAAAAAATATCCTTCCCTTTTTGAAGGCCCTTTAGTGCATAAATCAAACGTTATACACTACCTGCTTGAAACTTGAAAGTAACTTTTTATCTCCTTACCGAATTAGATGAATATTATTTAGGTTTGATCTGCATAATTACAATCTATATATTTTTAATAACATGATTCATCTACGTGTTGTGATGTTTTCTATTATCGCGTTTGTTTTACAATTTGCAAAATGCGATACTAATACAGAAAAATGGTACCTGTTTTCTCAGTATCGTACCAAAAATCTTTTACTGACAAAAGCCAACCAAAAAATAACACCTAAAGATTTTAACGAGCATTTATCGCCTTTCTTACAGTGTATTTTAAATATTATAAATTTTAATGGAGCTGACTTCTACTCTCCTCCAAACATTCCGCTTCTTCTGCGCCGATTGGATATTGTATTTGCTTTCAGTGGCAACCAATTGTTGGAAGAGATTTTACTTCCATTCGAAAAAGTCCAGGTAAATAACTTCACCATAACAGAAAATCAGTATTTCGTTGAAACGTTGGAGCACACCAGATTGATGAAAATAAAGCCCTGGCGCTGTGAAGCACATATTTACCTATATCCTCCAGCTAAGGAAAATGAAGTCAAATTACCATATGAAATGTATTTCATAGCCGATGTTCAAACACATCGTAAGATGCAAAATTTGTTGTTTCGTCTTGTACTTATACAGTCCCATTTTTACTGGAGGTTCTTTAAACAAACAATTTTTGCTTTGGGAACTGAAAGCACACTACTTTGGAAGCAATTTCCAAACAAACATAAATCAGACGATTTAGGTCAAACTCGATGGTAGTTTGACGTTCTAGTTGTTAATACAGGTTACAATGAAGTGAAAGATTGGGTACTTGGGGTTCGTGCTTTTAGTAGGCATGTAAAACAGTTTATGGCCACAGCATCTCACATCTGGCTTCACTGGGAAGTATTATTTGAAAAGGTCAAAACCGTAAAAAATTTCTGTTTTTATTGTAAATCCGGAGAATTGGTTCAGAAAATCCCGCTGCAGTGGGAATTTGTTTCGGATAACGTGTTTTTAACAAAGGCTTTACACCATGCACAAAAAGACACTGAACAAGTTGTCTGGAGACTGGGTGGTTTAGTGCCTATTGGACAGCGGGGTCGTTTTTTGAATACGCAAGCGTGTCAGTTTTTGTCAGACAAAGAAAATTACAAAAAAACTGTTTACTTAGGTATAGACTTAGACAATGTGTGTTCTCTATTAGGAACGCAACAACTCTTGTACCATGTATTTGGTAATTCTTCATATGTGCACCATGACTATCCCATTGAATGCAGTCAAAAACATAGGTGCAAATACGAAATACTTGTTTCACCTGCTATAGTTAGAGCATCTTCAAGAATACTTGAGGGACACTTTCGTCATGTATCTGAAGAACTAGTTTTTGTTGCCTGTGGCCAACAACTGGGAAGCAGCCCATTTATGCAATTATTAACTTCTTATGACCTCGGGTCATGGCTTTGCATTGTGACGGTTGTGATTTTTGCTGTTAGTTTATTTAGGGTTGGTATTCTTTACGCTACTAAGTACGTGAACCCTCAAAATCATATATCAAATGCGGAACTACGTTACCTTGCGGGTAGATATTTGGTATCTGCTATTGATAATTTAGTTGAGCATGGCTTACTTACAGACTCTGACAGAAAAACTGTAGAGAGAAACGTATCCCTGAAACAGGTTGTAATTGCAACCATTTTTATGACTATAGTGTTAAGCAATGGGTATAAGGGAAATAATCTGACAAAGCTTATTAGCCCGCTACCCCCAATACCTTATTCTTCAATTGAAGAATTAGTTCGAGATTCATATGCCATATATTCACCTCTAACGTTTTATCATACTTTTCCATTTAATATTGGTGATGAGTCTGTACCGGTGTTTTTACAATCGTCTGAGAAAATTTGGAATCGTAAAGGAATTCATTGTCATGTAGTCATTTTGAAAGGAAATGACCCAAGTAATCGTGGGCCCAACTATTTAAAAGTTCTTTCGGAACTGCTTAATTATCTGGTTAAATTCAAATATCGTCCGACATGTGCCGAAATGAATGTAACAAAACTTGGTAGAAAGGAAAAGTTTCTTTTGGAAAACTCTCAATTTAAATATGATTCAACGATCCCGGGATGCACCAACAACAGTCGACATGCAATACTTCTGAAGCGAAGGTTAAGCAATGCTCAGAAAAAGGTGTATAACATAAATTATACACTTTTCCAAACACCACTTTCATTTGGAAGAAACTCTGTTGCACAACTACACATTAAATTTATTTGGGCAGGCTTTTTCCCACTGAAGTCTTTATTCAGAATGGGTGCTTTGTATACGTCTGGACTAATGGACTGGCATATGCAATGGAATACTAAGTTTCAGCAGAGCATTGGAATTCTCAATGACTTTCCGGAAAAGCGAGAGTTTAAGCCGTCAAGTCTACAGGGTAGCATAAATGTTGTATTTATAATTTTACCCGCTGGATTGGCTCCAGCAACGTTGGCTCTGATAGCAGAACTAGTATGTAGACCCAGTCGACTCAAAAATTTAATGCAAAAGATGTTGCACTCAATTTCTGTTGTGTTTTTCAAAGCTAACAATTATTTAAACGTCAAAACGTATTCACTTCAAGCATTAATATTACTATGCTTTTATACGCTTCGTAATTTATTAAAACCTGCTTGCTATTTATTTTTGAAAACCAGAACCTATTTTAAATCTAAGTGTATAGGAAAGTAAATGTTGAATTATTTTTGTAAGCTATAATTTATCAACGCTAAATCTTGGAAAGTTGTAAATTCGATTGACGCAATATGATGGATATAAAAGCGCGCTTTTGGATCTATGTACAAAGCAGTTTTATTTAAAAAATTCTTTGTCATTCTCTCAATTACTTAATTTTGACTTGACAAACGTCGATTTTAGCAGAAGTTCTAACCACCCTTTGCTGTCCGTAACTAAATGATACATTAGGCTTTAAAAATAATGTCTTCTTACTTCACCAGTTTTGTTATGCTTCTTATACTTATTTTTGACGCTTTAATGACACAATCGTAATCATCATTTAATAACTTTGTAGTATAAATTCAGACGTGGAGTAGATACCTATGTAGTTTGTGGTTGACAAAACATAGCAAGCAAACTCCTGTTGTACAGAATTAACAAACAGTTTTAGTTATTAAAATCATATATAAAATAATTTGTCAATTCATGGCATTTTAAACTCTAAAAAATTTGAAAAAATGCTTTCATAGGTAATTCTCATCAATTTGCCACTCAATCAAGTGCTTATAACGTACATTCAACTTGTTTGGTTTCACCTTTGTTAAGCCAGGGTACATTTTGGGGTCCAACTACCAAATCATGTATGTGTAAAATGAACTTTTGTTGTTATAAAATGGTTTGCGCTGGAATGCTACATTAGGTTTAGGCTCTATGCTGCATATCATTGTGTTATGAAAATAAAGCATCTAAAAATCGTAAGAGCACATTGCACGCATTATACTTTTTTTAAGTTTGTAACGATAGTACTAGTGAGCAAACATGGAAACTTAATTGTAATACTTTGTAAGTTTGTTAGTAGTAAAATGTAAATATTATAAATGCTTATCAAATTAGTAATGATTCAAAACACTTAAATACATGGTAAATACTTCAGTTTTCATCACGTAAAACTTAAAGTAATTCTAACCAACCTGTTTAACGACTCAGAATTCAGTTACACGTGTTCTTAATTTACCCCCATAAATACAAGTGTAAGGTCTCCTCTAATTATTATACATATTAAAGAGCTTTGCTAACAACTTTAGTTACTTCAAAATATCAATTCATTTAAAGACTCCTTGAATGTTCACATGTTTTTCTATCATATAAATATTTTCTGTTTTTGTTTTTCTTATCAGTCGAAACTTCATAACAGAATGGCAAATATTAATTTGCGTATAATTTCAACTATTCTAGGATAAAAATAATGCAAATGGGGTAGTCCGGTTAGCTTTGATTTGTTTCGACAATTTAAAAATTAATATCATTTTATAGTAAAGGAGAAATAAGAAGCTTGCGATCAGGAACAATATAGTGTACCATGTTTTATCAACATTCCATTTTTCTTGAACTTGCAATTTGTTTTTCACAATGTCTGCTGATCGTTGGTTTTGTTAAAAGATAAACAGATTCCAAGCATAGGTCAACGTACTAAAATAAATAAATATATTTTACGATGCACTTTTTGTTGAAAAGAAGAGGTTTGCACAAAACGACTTGTGTTGTTACAGAAGATAAAACTTCTGCTAGCAACAACGATGAAGTAATACACAAACAATACAAACCAGTGTCTGCATCAAATTTTTTAAAAGTTTACTTTGACATAGGTTTTGTACTCGGTTGTTCTCCATTTTGGTTAAAGAGTTGCTACCAAGATCAGGACCAAGAGTTAAAACCCAAATACTTTGTACTAAAGAAAAATAGTTGGCAGAACGTAATTTGTGCCACGACTAGTGGCTTAGCTATATATTCAATGTTAAGAAACATTCTGAATGTTCTTATTGAATTCTCATCCCCAGATGTAGGCGCAACCGAATATTTCAATGAAATTGGAAATATGTTTTCTTTTACCTTTCAATTGATTACTATAAAGAAATTTTGGTTTGATCAAAAAAGGTTTCTGAAAATTGTCAACTTTATTGAAATGTGTGAACCATTTGTATTGCGACCATCTACAAACTTAAAGGTACTTTAAACCTTATATATTTGCGAAATATTGAATACTCAAAAATCATGTATTTACTTTATGAACATATCTGGTTATAGATTCGACGTCCAATATTTATCTATGTTATTTGTGCAATATTTGGAATGATGGGAATGGGAATGGTGATTTGGAAAATAATTTTTGCACCATCAGAATGGGACAAAACCATTTGGAATCGGCGTCTGGTATCGTACGGCCGATATTTGGTTTTCCAAGTGGATTATAAAGACGCATCAAGAAATTTGGAACCCGAAGAAATTTCTAAGTGGGACTATATCTTAGGTTTTATAGCAGCAATTACTCAATGGCAAAAGTAAGTAATGACAGTAATAGAATATCAGTGCAAGGAAGTACAATTAAAAATTTCCGTTTAAGTAATAAATTAAATTCCACTGATAATGAGATTAATTTTGAAAATTTAACAATGATAAATTTTATTGTATTTTACAGTCATATTTTTGCATATTTCCTAGACGCTCTATTGCTTTTAGCTATACTATCAATCTGGGTATGTGTATACGAGTTGGCCGAATGGCTTCGTGTTGAATTAAAAAAGGTTCAAGTTTTATCAGGACACAACCCTGGTTTGCTAGAATCAACTGGTCTTGAAACAGTCAATCCCACAAAATCATGGCAAGAAATCTATCACGCTTACCAATTCATCCGTGAACTTTGTCAACTGACCAATAAACTATTTGGTTCTTTGTTTACACCATACTTGGGGAACCTTCTTCTTTATCAAGCCACTAGTTTGGATAGAATTTTGATCTCAACTAAAATCGACGAAAGAATTCAAATTTTGTTAATTATTTTTGTTTCAAGTATTGTGCTTTTACTAGCAGCAGACATACCTAACCAAGTAAGTCATACAATAACTACTACATACTTTTTACGCTAATTTAACTAAAACTAAAATTCTTTTTACTTAACAGCTTGGCACAATAAAGTGTTGGCTTCAAAATGACCAAAATCGAATGCAAATAGCCCCTGATCAGTTGTGCATTGTAATGGCAGAGCTGAACACCAACGAAGTTGGCATTAGAGGAAACAATGTTTTTACAATTACATATGGGCTTTTGTGGAACGTAAGTTTCAAACATATTTAGGATACTTTTTCATATTTGTATCACTCAAATGTTAGATTGATCATATTTTCATTACCTGGATCAAACCTTCTTTTATTCATTATTTCAGATGACGATTATTGCTGCCACGTATTTTCTGATATGCTTACAAGCCCGTCAGCAAGAGACAAAAGAAAACACTTGCTAAACAAGATCAACACTTGAAATTACAAAATACTTTTGTAGTTGCTTATGATATTTAATGTATTCATTAGTTCATTTACATGCTAAAGTCATCTACGTAAACGAGCAGATTTAAGATGCTTATTTATTCAAGTATTTAAAATAAAACATTTGGTATTGTGATACAACACTGAACGTTAAATCTAATTCGTTTTGATGAGTCTAATACAAATGAGTTTTGCAGCTTAAAATGCGTTGTTACTTTAGTTAGAATAGTTTATTTCATTACAATGGATATAACAGTAAAAACTTTGGTGTACGTTGTTCATGAAAATATGCAAAAATGCATGAAAACCTCCACTTGCGGCACTTATTTCTGAATTACAAGTTTATTGAAGTAAATAACCACAAAGCAACAACTTAGTATTGTCTACATAATATTACAGGAATCTTTAAAAATTCGCAGATCTTGATGCAAGCTTCATTCCTTTTGTATTTTAGCTAAACACACGTAATCCAAAAATCTTCAAGGTGACAAAATTTTGAAATTTTGCAAAAACGATGTTATTGTGTATTAAACACTATTAAAGTAATAGGTTGCCTTTGTCAAAAATCGTTAGTCCATATTATAATCCCATTCGTTTTTGCGCTTTGAATAATTTCTTACAATATCAAATGGTATATACTATTGGAATGCTATATAACTAATTGAAAGATAGGCAATGATTCCCAGACTTTTTGCCAAATTAATGTGGAATGCTAAATATACAATGTCTGAATTAACCTGAATTGAGCAATCATTAAACTTTTAAATACAAGTAAATAAAGATAAGCTACTGCTGCTTATATTCACTAGTTCTGCATTATGTGTTTTATGGCATCAAGCCAACTTTTTTTTACTATGAAATTTGCAAAACACTTAGCAACTAATTGTAGAATGTCTCATTGTTTCTCAAGCCATACCCCATTGTTATCCAAATTTTATCTACAACTTCGAACAACCGATTTAATTGAAACATCCAAATGACTTGAATTCATTCAGCGCTGAAGACAACCGATTTTGTACCGGCGTTACATGTTCTCTTTAAATACAATACTAAACTATCTGTAAACCACTCCCTACGAGCTCAAACAGGCTTAGCAATTTCCTTTAATTTTACCTCCTCCCTCAATATTTGTATTTTTTTCAATGTACATCAACTTGGATCTGTACTTTTATGGCATGGCTAATGGCATTGACGCTTGCCTTGCTAAAACGTGAGGAAAGGAAATTGACACAATTGCAGGAATGAAAATAAATGTCTGTTTACATTTTATGCGCTTATAGCTAAATATTAGAGTCGTGGCCTTAAAAGGAGTTCAAAAAACATTGTAAACGTTGCAAAAATACAATCCAAAATTTACTGTAACTATCCGTATGCCTAGGTAGTTTACCAAACCACGAATTTTGATGCCATATTTCAATTTGCTGAACAATTCAAAACAGCTCACAACTTACAGGATGCAAGTCGTAGTAATTAAACCGATTTCACAGTATATACATATTTGCTCCAAATTGTATATACGAGAACTATTTCCTGATTGCTGAGCTTTCAACAAAAGACAAGGTTATTTTATTTGTATGCAGGAAATGCAGGGCACTAAAAATAAATTTAATGGTTAAATTTGGATAGAGGATACCAGAAATTGTTGTGTAAATTCAATGTTACATTAGTAGTTACCACTTTTTCATTTGCATTCCAGCTCTAAACGTCTTGCAAACATGGCAGCTCAGCGTAAAACTAAGATTGTTTTCAAACCAGAAGCTTTAGAGTACGAATTGCTGTCTCCTGTTAAAGTGCTTGCATTCCGTATTCATGAAATAGGATATTCATACATGTACCCGTTTGTGGTTCAATGGAATCCAAATTATACAAAAGTTTCCGTCAATCGTTCCCGGAGATCACAAATAGGCTTATTAGTTTTGCTTGTGCTTAAGCATTTTGTTGTCGGAGGATCTGTTTATAATGTAACTACACATTTGTTTGTAAAGCCCAAACTGGGATATAGCATAAGTATACTGTCCCTGCACTTAGCCGTTTTGTGGGCTTGTGCTGGAACCATAGTTGTAGTGATAATACTTTGGAAATATCAGGAGTGTATACAAGGCTTTAACGAATTCTTGTATTTTCAAAACAGGTTCTTGGCTTCTGGTAAGACTTATAATTTTCTTGTTTAATAATTCATCAGCAAATGCAAAAAAAACAATAAACACAAATCAATTGCTTTCAGAATTTGCTGACAAATCAAATTGCAAACTCAATCGAATCACGGACGTCACTATTTTATTTTTTATTTTGGCGTCGTTGCCTTGTCCATTTATAGTTATTATTGTTGGGTTGTATGCTAATATAGATCTGTATCGCTTTGTTTTTCAAGACATTTTTGGAGCCTACGGAAACGTTAATGTATATCTAAAATATTTTTGTTTTAGTGTTCGCTTTGTTCTGATACTTGGTGGATTTGAATGCACTCGAATACTTTCTTTCTGTATACCTTGTGTTTTGTTATTTATTATAAACTTTTTTCAAATTATTTACAAACTTGACGCATTGTTTCTTGTTCAGCAAGATTTAGACAAATGCTTTAAAGTTTACAAAGTACTTTATCTCACTTTTACCAAAATCAAAGAAGGATTTGGTGAACTTTTATCAATCATGATTTCATTTGGTTTCTGGGGAATAGTCATGAGTTGCTGGGTTGCTGTGAAAACAAAGCCTTTTATTCCAGCAGCATTCTATGTTTTAGGTATGATAACTTTAGTATCAACTGTAATTTTTGTTGGTTCAATAATAATGGTTGGTTCGTATTTGCACAGTAGTGTTCGGAAAGTTCTTAAAGATTGGGTTGCAATAGCTCGGAAAAATTGTGCAAACCGTCTCATTAAAAATTCCTCATTTAAAAGTGAAACCATTTTACTCGAAAAAGTCGCAATCTGTTTGCAGCCAATTGGACTAGTATATAAACCGTTTTTTGTTATAGATAATGAGTTTAAGCAGGAGTTTTTCAAAAATTTGGCTTGTCGTGTTTTTGATGCTTTATTAAGCAGACGAGGTCTTCAGACCTCAGTATGCTTTCTGAGATTGCTCTTCAAGTCTGTATAAGCCTTCCGGCCTTCCGTTACTCCGTAGCGCGATCTCCTCCTACACCATACCAGATATTCAAAATATGATTTCACCATTGGATTCCTGGTCACTAAATCTAGGTCTGGGGCACAAAAAAAGTTACCCCAGACCCCCCCCCCCTTCCCCAAAATACCCCCCACACCCCAATTAAGGTCAACTATTTTTAAATCACAAGTCCACCTTATTATAGGTAATTGATGCCCCTGAGTTCAAAAATGACAACCGTTTTTCGGTAGCTGTTCACCATTAGCCGCTAGGGGGCGAAAAGTGCAAAAATACAACATCCTTAATATCTCCACATGTCTTTAAGCTAGATAGATGAAACTCAGTCCACAGGGGTAATCAACCACGCTGATCAATATTCTGGTACGCAGGTTACCCCAAACCACCCTGCTCCCCCCGGGGCAGCTCCCCACTATACTTAAATGCACCATAATACGGTGAAATTCAGTTTTAAGGGGTAAATGAGTACGCTGGTCAAGACTTTGATATCAACATAACTCAAACCATTACTGTAGTCAAAATAAATTGTCATTCTCGTCTGCTTTCCTAAGTTTACAAAAGTTTATTGTTGTTTTAAACATATTAACCCACGTTTTCACAGACACGCTAGAATAAGATGAGATGTATGAACTTGCGGCCTATTTTAGATAAAAATTAGTAATTGTACCAAATATTAGGTTATACCTCACATAAAATTTATACGGTTGGCTTTCTCCCTATGAAGAGCTTATTTAGAATAGCAGCGCTGTATCCATCTGGAATTATGGAGTGGCATATGCAGTGGAGAACCAATTTTCTGGAAGCCTCTGGAATGCTTGATGACTTTCCTAGAAATTAAGAGTTCCATCCATAAAATTTACAAGGAAGTATAAATGCGTTACTTGCTATATTTTTCCAGCAGCGGTTGCAATAGTTCTTGAAATAGAGTTAAGACTGTCAATCGATAAACGTGACACTCAGAGAAAGGATGATAGTTTTTATTGGTTTAGCAATTGAATTATATTTTAAAGCACGTTATTGCTTAAAGTTGAAAACAATTTTCAAATAAAATCTTAATTTAACACCTTGTATAACTAATGTAGAAACGTCCTACCCTACCATTCTATCTAGTGTATCTCAGAAATGGTTCTTGAATGTTAGCAATATTCTCACTAACCCACGAAGTAGTCCTTGAAGAAAATTTAAAATTGATTTTGGTCGGATGGTATAAATTTTCTGAAACGATACACATAACGGTTTACAGGACTTTTGAAATCTAGACATATACTTTCTCTCCTTATTTGTGTTCCAGCACTGAGCACATCGTTTCCAGGATCCTAACAAAACATTGCCTTTTATAAACAAATATGAACCTACATACAAAAATATTATCCATCCAGCAGCTGCAATTATACCCCATGCGCAAATAAGTACAAGTGGAACCAAACTAGTAGAATTTGCGTGCCTGACAAAAGTGATAATTCCTTTAAGGAACAGAACAGAAGACAAAGTCTGCATTGGAAGTATAAATGGTCCAATCACGGAATTAAAATAAAACTGTAAAATTTGCAAACTGCGGTATTCTAAAGTAAGTTGTTCCATATTTCGTAAAGCTGCTGTTGATCTATATTTTGGTTGACCTAGAGTAAGTTCATTTGTTGCATAAGGAACAATTAAGGTTGAGTACATAAATGCTATTAGTAATACTACATAAAAAGACATATAAATTGGTATACAGACGTAGCAATGGTACATAATGCAGAATATTTTAAATATTTTGTGGGTACTTTTGGGTAAAAGGGAACCAAAGTATACGGGAAAACTTGAAAAAAGTGTACAGATTCCAAAATTGTCAAGCATTACAATTGTCCAGAACATAAATGCAGCAAGACAGACGTAATCAATTATTTTAATTCGTAAGCTGGTATTTGGGTTAAGTTGTGGAAAGTATTTATCTAGATAAAATACAAAAGTTATTTATGAAAATTCAGCATAAAGATTAAACATAAACATATTTAACTTACGATTAATGCGCTGAATGTAAACCGAAAACGAATTCATTGCTAAGACAAAGTTACCGCGCGTATTATTTATCATCACCATAACAACAGTTCCCATGACAATTGCAGAAGCAAAAGGAAATGTTAAACTGAAGTTTTCAATGTCGTCTAAAATCCAAAATTGAAAAAGCCTGTATAAAACAAATACTTCCCAAAAGTGTAATGCAAGCATATTTTTAACAAACAAACGTGTAGGTGTGTCGGGATTGGAAAATAATCGTTTGTTTCTATTTCTTTGAAAATATACTATTCCAAAACGAAACAAAAAAGAATAGAGTATGTCAACTCCTTTAAAATGCCTTTCGCTTAGCATGGCTATAAAGATTAGAGTTTTTGGGTTGAAGGTTAAAAATACACTAAACACAAAACCTTTAATGCATTTACGCCCTAATATTTGTTTTTGTAGTCTGACTTTAAAAATAGGCAACCAAATCTAAAAACTAACAGTTTGTTTTGAAATGATGAACTAAAGATAGAAAATTGTATTTTGCAGACAATAGTTCAAAGCCTTTTTTATTGTTTTTTCAAACGGCTTCTTATAGATTAATTGCTGAAAATCAATTTTTGTAGTATATAGTCAACTTATGTAGTTATAGACTTCATAATATATTAAAATATGAAATGCTATTTTAACTGCTGTTTTGTAGTTGTTTTTGCATTGTGGCGACATTGGAATCAATTTAAAATGTTGTTTGATATTGTAACTAAAATTCTAATTTTAGATTGCTGTACCTAGAGAGTTTTTATTAGGTTTAGGTCTCAATGTTTTTATAACATATTTTTGGTTTGGTAACATATTTTGTCGAACCTATTGCCTTCATCAAGCGTAAAATTGTTTACAAACTTACACGTATGTACGCTGTCAAAAGAAATTCATTTTATTCTAAAAAAGCCTACTAATCAAAAGTTTAGTTTATTCCATAAACAATGAATAATATAATTCGGTCTTATATACTGGCCAAGAATGCACAAGGATGGTCTTCGCAAAATTTCAATATGAAGGACCATTTTCATTTAGAGAAATTTGAGAATGCCACCGCGACTCTGTAGGTACCTGACTCTTCTGTTGTACCTTAAAATTCTTTGCTTGCTGAAAGACGTACACTGCAACACGCGTATGTATGCACTTTTAAATACGCTTAATCGTTATCGCTTTCCTCCTAACGCAGCAAGGATTCATGGCTTTCAACTTTCCTGAAATCTTATTGTTCTACCCTCGAAGAAAAACTGGTAATGACTGGAATCGGATCTTTCAAAAACGTTAGTTATTACCTAAGACCTTCACAATTCTGGTAAACATCTTAAATAAAGAAACTCAGCATTACGTTTGCACAAACTTCTAGGAAGGATTATGTTCATGAACTTAAGCTCCAGCCCAGACTTCTGAGAAATACTGTCCTTTTAATGCATGTGAAAAAAACATGAAGACCAAAGAAACCTTACTGGCTTACGTGCAGGGTATCTTGGTAAAGCTTTATATTTAGCAAAAGAAAATTAATGCTCAATGACAGTTGATAATTTAAGGGCATCAGAACATTCATAAAATTTATTTTGTTCAGTTAGTTTTTTCAAGCGTTGTCCGTAGTTTGTTAAGCTCTTCAGTTAGAAACTAACTCTTGTTTTAATTTTCTTGCTGCTGTTACACGATTCTGATTTAAATAGAATTTGTTTAAGTATGCTATAAAACATATTAAAACTGACAAAGCAATGGAGTTTATAAACAATAAACCCTATGTAAGCTTGAAGGAAGGTTCACGTGTACTTTACTCGGTAACTTTGACTGCCCTTGATGACTGACTGACCAAATATTATCATTGATTACACTTGATAACCAAAGACTATACATGATTACTTGATGAGAACCATTGTCACATCAATGTGGCATGATGAGAACCAATGTGGTATGATGAGAACCAATGTGGCATGATGAGAACCAATGTGGCATGATGAGAACCAATGTGGCATGATTAGAACAATTGTCACATCAATGTGGCATGATTAGAACCAATGTGGCATGATTAGAACCAATGTGGCATGATTAGAACCAATGTGGCATGATGTGAACCAATGTGGCATGATGTGAACCAATGTGGCATGATGTGAACCAATGTGGCATGATTAGAACCAATGTGGCATGATGTGAACCAAGTGGCATGATTAGAACCAATGTGGCATGATTAGAACCAATG
This sequence comes from Entomobrya proxima, assembly GCA_029691765.1. Taxonomy (NCBI): domain Eukaryota; kingdom Metazoa; phylum Arthropoda; class Collembola; order Entomobryomorpha; family Entomobryidae; genus Entomobrya; species Entomobrya proxima. Next base: position 39,617,994 of record CM056172.1, read on the forward strand.
TGGCATGATTAGAACCAATGTGGCATGATTAGAACCAATGTGGCATGATTAGAACCAATGTGGCATGATTAGAACCAATGTGGCATGATTATAACCAATGTGGCATGATTATAACCAATGTGGCATGATTAGAACCAATGTGGCATGATTAGAACCAATGTGGCATGATTAGAACCAATGTGGCATGATTAGAACCAATGTGGCATGATTAGAACCAATGTGGCATGATGAGAACCATTGTGGCATGATGAGAACCAATGTGGCATGATGAGAACCATTGTGGCATGATGAGAACCAATGTGGCATGATTAGAACCAATGTGGCATGATGAGAACCAATGTGGCATGATGAGAACCATTGTGGCATGATTAGAACCAATGTGACATGATGTGAACCAATGTGGCATGATGAGAACCAATGTGGCATGATTAGAACCAATGTGGCATGATTAGAACCAATGTGGCATGATGAGAACCAATGTGGCATGATTAGAACCATTGTCACATCAATGTGGCATGATGATGACCATTATCTGCTATTTGGTATTATGCCCATGCCGGTAGTGAAAATACTGTAGCTCTATGGCCTTTAAATGCAGCAAAAAAGATTACTTTAGAAAAGGTACTTTTTAGGTACCTTCCGGTTATCGGATTGACCTGAAAATCAATAGGGATCGTCCCAGGAGGTGTAGCTATCGATAACTGAAGACAGAATTGGAATAGGTCAAACGGTTGACGAGTTATCGTGCTTACGGACGGACGGACGGAAGGATAAACGGCCAGACACATCAAGACGATAGGAGTAAAGGTACACTAACGTGAACCTTAATAAAACGGTTTTGATACTACTTGCGTTAGCTTTCTGTAATTTAGGGGAAATTTTTGCGAGAGATGCAAGTACTAAAAAGAATAGTTACGTAATTAAACTAGCAATATTTGGAGACATGGATTCTGGAAAGATGTTTCAACATGACGAAGAAAAAATCTTGCAATACTGGCTGGTGGTACTTTACGATGCACATTTGCGATTTCAAACGTTACCCAGTTTGAACATTTCTTTCCAAGTGACAACCCTTACCACATTCAAGGTATTTAGGAAGCAAAGCCAGTATTTTATATTTCAAAACATTTCACCTCATAGCTATATTTATTCAGCAAATTATTTTCTATGTCTTTATTTTCTCCTTTCTTTTCCTTAAAATCTAGACTCTTGAAGAACAACCGTTTTTAGAAAACAGTCGTCAGGAAAATGGCAAGTACTCAATGCAACAACTTGCTGACAACTTTCACCAATGGACATACACAAAACTGGACACTTTGCCAAAGTTTGACATTGCGATTCACTGAGGAAATGGAAAAACTGCGTACAAATTATGCCAAACCAGACACAATTTGCAAAGGTAGAATCGACCACTATAAAAAATGGGCTACAGTTGCCATGCTTTCCTTGAAACCACACCCAGTCGATCCATTTGCACACACGGTGGCACGAATGTAAGCACCTAATTTAACGTTCAAATTTCCTTGTTTGGCCAAATCATTTTAGAAACAGTGTTGTAATGCATTATCATGCCTGTTTGTAGTTTGGGAGCACCAAGTGACGATGATCCAGAATTTTGGGAGACTTGTGACGCTCATAAGAATACCGCAAATCTTTGTTGCATTTTAGGAGAAAACAGACCACACAAAGTTTTGCCACCACGATTTTTCTCCCATTGCACGGATAAGTTTTTGACAAAGAAACTATCCAGTTTAGCTGCCGACCAAAATAATTGTCTGGATGAAAGCTTGGCGGAGAGTAACCCAATAATTGATTCTTACAAACTGTTTAAAAACCCTAACGACGTGCATGCTTATACAATGGAAGAGCAGTGTAAATTTATAGCTGGGGATTCTACATCTAAACTAGTAAGGGTTTTTAATATGCACAGTTTATCGAGTATATACATGCACCTCTCACTCATACGATGTTCTAGTATGTTGTAGGGCTTGTAAAATGGAGTCGATTGATACCTCACTTGACCCCTCTAACTTGAAGTATGTGGAAGTTATACCCGGGTAAAGATGACCTCCCGGAAATTTCGAAACTAAATTAGGGTTTCAAAATATTAGTTTTTAACAAATTTAAAAACCATGTCAATCACACCCATAAAAAATTCCAATTTCTAGAAAAGGAATTTTTTTAAACTCAAAAGGCTTCGGAGTAATTGCGATTTTTTGCAAAAAATAACCGATTTTTGAAATCAAACGTTTTGAAATCGGTGCACTTTCGGGTCGATTTGAAAGTGCTAAATCGTACTCCATAATGTCAAAATTTATTTGGCTTTTGAAAATTTGAAAAAAAGTTGGGAACTCAGGAGATATAGCGGATTCAAATAAGTTCCCGATTTGATGACGTCATCCGTCACCAGAGCTTGGTAGCCTAGGTAGAAAACATGAATTTGTCTTTTGAATTCGCACATAACTGTACAAATAAACCAAATTAAAACACTTCATAGCAAATTCAACAATACAGAAGTGTTTATTATTTAAATTGAGTCAGTTATGTGCGAATTCAAAAGACAAATTCATGTTTTCTACCTAGGCTACCAAGCTCTGGTGACGGATGACGTCATCAAATCGGGAACTTATTTGAATCCGCTATATCTCCTGAGTTCCCAACTTTTTTTCAAATTTTCAAAAGCCAAATAAATTTTGACATTATGGAGTACGAATTTGGGTGTGATTGACATGGTTTTTAAATTTGTTAAAAAACTAATAATTTTAAACCCTAATTTAGTTTCGAAATTTCCGGGAGGTCATCTTTACCCGGGTATAACTTCCACATACTTCAAGTTAGAGGGGTCAAGTGAGGTATCAATCGACTCCATTTTACAAGCCCTACAACATACTAGAATATCGTAAGAGTGAGAGGTGCATGTATATACTCGATAAACTGTGCTATGGTGGTTATTTTAAAATTATGAAATTTTGAAGTAGAAAGCTTTTGTTGATTTGTTAATTTGTATTTTTAGGAAATGGAAAACTGTTTGGGAGTGATTTGTAAGTCGAAATACAACTCTAGCTCCATCTTGGTTGTACCGCTGGAGGGCTCTAAATGTGGAAAAGATAACAAAGGGGTAAGTGGCCAAAAGCTTGTATCAATTAATATATTATAATAAGTTATATACATAACCTTACAATTTTGCATTTGTAGCGCTGTTTACGTGGTTTTTGTATGGAACCCCAAGTATATTTGGTAAACGTTGCCACCGAAAAATGTCTTGTACCTGAGCATAGCCAGTTTGCTTCAAAAGATAAACCAGTGCTTCGTGATTGCTCAAAAATCCCGATGGATCTTTTGGTGGATTCGGAAATTGAGCGGAATAAGATTTATGAACCCACTATGGCATATTCCACAAACGACGGCACAAGAATGAAGAAATTGACATTAGGAAGGGATTCCAAATTGAGATTTTCCACAGCAAAGGACAACCTAAGATCAAGCTGGATTATTGATCGATTGGCGGATGCTAAGGATCAAGAATTTCTTTTGAAGAATCATGTAACTGGCGCTTGTGCGAAAGCTTCAGAGGACGGTTTTGGTATTGAGGCAGTTTCCAAATGCTCAGGTAGTGATAAGGAAGCCAGATGGAGATTTTACAGGGTGAATGGGGATGCAAAACTAGAACAAAATTGTTTTTCTATGGGGTTTAATGATGGCTATTTTGTAAAACAGAAGTCAGGGCCTGAATTTACAACAAAGACGGAATTATAAAACTTAATTATAAACTTGGTAACTAAAGCATAGTAAATTAAACGACTGAACATTTAGATATCTTAATTTACAAGACCAAGCATGGTATTTTCGTATGTAAAGGAGTTAATGTTTTTAAATAACTTTGTAAATAGTCTACGTAAATATGTATAATATAAATTCAAACAACTGCCACAATGGTAAGTAATGCATTATTTTTTTTTATTTGTCAAAACGTGTGTCAAGCAATTACAAATTCTGGATTTACATTGATTCAAAGAACGAAAAAAATACAAGTCAAACGTTTATGACATTCCTTGCAAGACTAGAGTGATTTTTAGGATAAATTTATGAAACTTGTTATGTTTTTGTTAAAACGTTTTCATACATTTTCGTGACAATTATTTCTAACATAATGGTAATGCAGCTTATTACAACACAAGCTGTCCACAACAAGAAAATTTTATAAACTGTCCCATTACTTTTTAATGATGAATGATGATGAAACTCTGAACTGTGAGAAACTTCATCATTAAACTGAATCTTTGTAGGACTACGAAACTTTACTCTGTCTTGAACTCGGTTTGACACTGCCAGTCCTTCACTCTCACTAAGCCATAAACGGTATATGCCTGCGTCCATAAACCGCCGAATAACCGTTTCCAATCTACTTGCATGCGGTGGAAAAATTCCAATAAAGGACATACGACCATCATTCCAAATGCTTTTACCCACGTAGCATTGCCTCCTAGACAACTCATATTTTTCATCATCAGATATTTTTGATTTTCGCATCTGAAGAATTAACTGCTTTGCTGCTGACGCCACGCTAAATGCCGTTGGCCAAAGATAAACAGTAGCCTTCAGTGCTCCAAAAGCAATTTCAGGAATATCATTCGGTTCGGTTCCAGCTTTATTTGCCATCTTAAATAGTTCTGAATAGTTAGCAAAGTCAGCTAAAATGCTGACAAAATTTCGCGTCACATTTCCCGGATAAATTAGGCTGTAGTTTTTATGATACAATTCATTAATATCTTGAATAACATATTCTTCTGGTGGACGAACTAAATAACTGCTAATAACTCCCAAGTAGAATGTTGTTGTAACCGTACTCATAAATGTCCACAGAATTAACAGAGGCAAATAGTTCAATCGCTTAAAATTATACGACATACTACCTACCAGAGGAGAAAATAGGGCGGATATGGTGGAAAAAATTGAATAAAGGGAAAATGAAATTTTATCTGAAATATTTATTCCACTTATTACACCTACCAAAAGTATCAAAGCAACTAGGATTATCCACGTCCACAAGTCAAATGGATCTGTAAAAACAGCGAATGTCACAGATTCCTTCAAGTGTTGAGGAACGTCGCAGTATGCAAAATTGAAACGATGTGTTTCTCTTAAAATAAAGCGAGGATATTCCAAAGATTCTCCTACGCGGTAGGGCCTATGGTAAAACGAAGGCAGTCTTTCGTCGTTCTCAATTGTGTCCATCACTGGAATGATTGTAGGATTGACTGTCAGAATGGCGGCCTTTGTTAAGTGTGAATTGGTCCATCTTTTATAAAGCGTTACGTTAATGGCTTTAGCAATTTCGTTGTAAAATATTACAAGGGGATAGCGACGATTTGGACAGCGATAAAAATTTCGGAGTTTAGAAAAGTCACGAATAATTGAACCCAATTGAGCTTCATCGAAGTAATAGTCAAGATAATACAATACACTTGGAATTGAGTTGCGATTCATAGTGTTAACGTTTGAAAAATTTTCTTTACAACCAATTTAAGTTATCGTTTCTCAATTTTGGGGCTATCCCATACTTGTTTCAGAATTGATAGATTGATGATACGTTAACAACAGTTAGAAGCGTTTAAAAAAACTAAGTCACTGGTACGAATATTTAATGCGTCTTATAAATTTTTAACGCTTCCGTAATGAGCTTGAAGTGTGTCGCTTAATGGTTTAGTAAATACGCTTAGGTGAAACTCATGGATATATTTGTACTAGTGTAAATTAAAAACATTTAAAGTTTTTTGCTTTTATTTTTCGTAATACTGTTTCCTCAGTAAGGAGAGAAATCCTTGGCATATTTGTAATTAACACTTTTCTATGTAATTACTTGATAGGATACTATAAATGGTTTGAAGTGCTGTTTGTTTAGGCACTGCTACAATTATCTTAGTATTTTGTACAACCTTGTCACAAAACGTCTCTCAACAAACTTGAATATTCAAGTAAATAAAGTGTTTATTCTAGTATAAGCGCGTGTAGTAATCAACACTTCTTAAAATCTAGATCCAACGACAACTTTTAATAATATTTTTCTAATACATATTGTATTTCTGTTTTAAATCTTATGTTGTTTCAAAGGCTAATTTTATGCAAAGTGAATTTTTAATTTTACGAATGTTTACATAAACGTCCGAAAATTTAGAATAGTAGTTAATTTGCTAAAACAATTGTTTATTTATTCATTTTTTAAATTACTAATAGCCCAGTATTGCTCAACGTAAACAGCATGTATGATGAAGCACTTTGACAAAAAACCTGATAACTATTCTGCAAGTACATGAAGAACCGGGAGCTGGCAATGGTAAAATCATATTCATACAAGACAAAAGAGCTTTAAAAAGAGAAGAACGGGATTTTAAATGGAAAACTTTTATTATAAAACGAACATTTAAAGGTCATTAAACAAAATTATTTTGACGAACGTATGGTTGTTCGTAATACAAAATAAAAGTTCCGATGTGGTCAATGTCCAAACTTTACATTAACATGAAAAATGAATATGTATGCTTCCTAAGATTGATTTTTAGGTCTACTTATTGTACAAGCACAAAGCATGTCATTTTGCTTCAAAAGGCTTGATTACCAATTGAAATATAAATCTACTTGGCTAGCGTTTCTTTAAAACGCTTATATTTAATCTTCATACTACTTTGGGTTAAAAGATTGACAATGCAATGTAAACTCCATTGAATATAAACTTTTATCGTAAATGGGTTCATTGTACCTGCCCACGCAGATAAAAGTATGACTGCAGTTTTCTTGTAAAAAATGCTTTGATGAATGACATGGAAAATAACAAAGACTTGAGCAATTCCATTCCTACATTTAAAAAAGTACATCATCTATTCGCAGCAGGAAATTTTTGTACACACAAAACATGTTAGGTTTTATTGCAAAATATGCTTGTAGGAAAAGCATTTGAAATAAAGATTTTGCAATGAATATTTTAGATGATGTTTTACTAATTATGTTCGCAAATTAAAATGTACTAATAACAAGAAAAAATTAATAAAGCAATAGCAAATACAGTAATTAAGAATCGAAGATTAGAACCCCGGGGCGGGGCCTTCGGCCCACAAACAATCGGATTTTAACAAATGGACCTCATACTTGTAATCCTGGTCAAAACTGGACCTGAAATCATGTGTCACGCATGATATATCCATTAATTTGGAAAATTTAACAATTAAGGCCCCAAATCAGGACCTAAATAGTTAAATTTTAACTAATGGACATCATATTTGTAATCCTGGTCAAAAACGGACCTAAAATCATGTGTCACACTTGATATATCCATTAATTTGGAAACTTTAACAATTAAGGGCCCAAATCAGGGCCTAAATAGTAAAATTTTAATTAATGGACATCATATTTGTAATCCGGGTCAAAAACGGACCTAAAATCATGTGCCACACAGCATAGATTCATTAAATTAGCGGATTCGAAAATTAAGGCCCTGATTTCAGGACCTTAAAAGTTAAATTTTAACAAACAAACTGTGGATTCGTAATCCTGGTAAAAAACGGACCTATAATCATGTGCCGCACAGCATGGAATCATTAAATTTGAAGATTTGAAAAATTAAGGCCCTGATTTCAGGACCTTACAATCCGAATTTTAACAAACGGACTATGGATTCGTAATCCTGGTAAAAAATGGACCTAAAATCATGTGCCGTATGATATAGGTCTTATGTAAAAATGTTTGACCGTTGGTGACCTTTGACCTTTGGAGTTGACCTATTGACATAATATTCAATAGTGTTCTGTCCGAGGTCCACTAGAGTCTGTGTACCAAATTTGGTGGAAATCGGATCAGCCGTTTCGGAGAAAATCGCGTTAACACGGACGGCCGGACGGCCAGAATAGAAAATTAGAAAGAATCTTCGATTCTTAATGAGCATTTTTTTTCAGAATCTGTCAAAATTTTCTTCACCATCTCAAAAACTCTTCAAACTTTCAGGGCTGATCAGTTGCTACATAAAACTAGTAAATTTGAAGTATTAGTTCTAGAGGTTGCCATAATTCGGAAATAATGCAAAAAAATTGGAAATTTTTGAATCGTCTTAGCTGAACCGCCACAACTTTTTAGTGTGTGTACACAAACTAATGAAACTTTGTACGCTGATACACAACTAAATAAGCTATCATTAAACGGAGAATCAGGTTATTTACTGCACTTCATAGAAAACTGCATGCCATTTTATCCAAAATTTCCGTCTTTGGGGCACATATATGTGACTCTCCAGCCTATAACAAGCATTATTTTCCAAATACTTTACAATGGCCAACAACTCATTAGTAGGCTCTATTAACCGCCACAAACCGTTTGGAAAAATATCTAAACGTTTTCACAAAATCCGGGTTTGAGTGGAATTCTTAGACGGAAATACGCTACTTTATAATTGGAAAATTTTACATTTTTGTTCATTGGAATCAATGAAACAGCACAACGTAGTACCTATAACCAAGCTCATGTTAAGCACTTGTGATTGATACCTCACTGTCATATCCAGACCCTCCGAATAAAAAGCTGCATCAATATATTTAAACCCATACATATATTGAGTAGTGTTGCACAACATGTAAATTTCAAATTTATGTAACTTTTTAATAAAATGTCAAAACGCAAAAAATCTTTCGGTTTATTACATAACTTAAAATGCTTTGTAATATAGGGTAAAATCCTAAAAAATCCAAACCTTTTCCAAAAAGTCCATTAAAAATATACGTAGTTTTTTCATGGTTTTTGGAACTTAAACCCGGATTTTGTGAAAACGTTTAGATATTTTTCCAAACGGGTAGTGGCGGTTAATAGAGCATACTAATGAGTTGTTGGCCATTGTAAAGTATTTGGAAAATAATGCTTGTTATAGGCTGGAGAGTCACATATATGTGCCCCAAAGACGGAAATTTTGGATAAAATGGCATGCAGTTTTCTATGAAGTGCAGTAAATAACCTGATTCTCCGTTTAATAATAGCTTATTTAGTTGTGTATCAGCGTACAAAGTTTCATTAGTTTGTGTACACACACTAAAAAGTTGTGGCGGTTCAGCTAAGACGATTCAAAAATTTCCAATTTTTTGCATTTTTTCCGAATTATGGCAACCTCTAGAACTAATACTTCAAATTTACTAGTTTTATGTAGCAACTGATCAGCCCTGAAAGTTTGAAGAGTTTTTGAGATGGTGAAGAAAATTTTGACAGATTCTGAAAAAAAATGTTCAATAAAACGTAACACTCACCAACTTGGACAGGTAATACCAATTTTATCGCCTAATAGTATTGACGCAATTTGTTTACAATTGTCTTTTGAACGAATATAAAAACCAGGTATTAAAATTCCACCAATGTACAATGGAAGCGTTTTTCAGAACTCTGAATTTGTTTTCTTAGAAACTGGCATCAAGCCAATATTTAAACTCAAAGTTCTGAAAGAGTATAAATAGCAATTGCATCGGCAGAGTACCTTTTCGTTAAAAGTTAAAATGGTTAAAATTGAGTTTAGTGTGCCACATCGTGTAGTCACAGAATCTAAGTTTCTGAATATTAAAACTTATAATTTTAAACTGTCTATACTTTTAATAACGATTAAAGTCCTTTGAAACTTGTAACCCGAGGAGATTCTGTTTCTAGTACCAAGTTATCGTTGCAACCCAAAAATAAAATAAAAAACTAATTTTAAGTGTAAAAGCTGAAATTTAAATTAAGAATATTTTGTTTTTTTGTTATAATTGCATGCATCTGTATACTGAAATAAATCGATTGTAGGACCATTTCAAATACGTAGCTGAGCCAGTATGATTATCTGCCTATATGACTTTCTGTTTCAAAACTAATATGTTCTTTCCGATCACCTAACCCATTCAATCACTATCAAATTCTGACATAGAATCTTCCTGTTGCATGCTCACAGACAGACACAAGTCAATACCAGCTTAATTATGCTCGGCTTAGTAATAATTGACTGCAAAAGTGTTCCTGGAATTAATTATCCTAACGGAAAAATGCGATCATCTCATTGTTTCAATTCAGGGTTATATTGCAGAGTACCTGTGGTCATTATGATTTCCCTATAACCGTATGTTATCCTGATTGTTTTTGTTTCAAAGCCAATTACAAAATTAGGAATTATCAGACATAACTTGCTAAAGTATCACCCATCGGCTATAAGTAGAGGTATTTTGATATTGACACGACCAGGTGTGCAATTTTGGAAAGATACCACTTCAGTTTTTTCTCAGTATTATCTCCTAGTCAAGCGCTTTCAGAATTGCTATTAAACTCGAAAATCAAAGGTGGGCCCGGGGGTCAAATGTAGGCTTGAATTAGGGCTGTTTTTGAGGGTTCTCGAACGGCCCCTCCAAAGTTAGAGCTTAATAACTTTTGTAAATAATAACGTTTTGTCCTGATTTTTTCTGCGATAGAATTCTTAGAAAATACTCTATTAAAATAGCTATTAACTTTGAAAATTGGAGGTGTGTAGTGGAAGCTATAATGATTTAGAAGAAAATTGTTCCGAAAAAAAACCTCCATATTTGACCTACCACAACTTCGACGTTTGCAAGAAGACCACTCCAGTAACTTCTAATAAAAAAGGTTTAAAAACAACGTGCATTTATCACCATGTCCGAGGAAAAGTAAAAAATAATTCACTCTGTCCCAGATAAATCGCGACTCGCCACCAAAAAATGCACACGTTTGCATAGAATTTATAAAGACATTTTTATATAAATACATATATATTATATCTAAAACATTTTCGGGTGTTCTTTGGCTTGTCAAGACATTGTTGCTCAAACGGTAAACCGGGCTCCGGCATGTCCATGCTGGCCAATAGCTCAACTCTAGGTCAGAGGTCACAGCGATTTCGAAATAGTTTATAAAGGAATCAATAGGATTCGACACATAATTTTAGGTCACTTTTTTAAGCAGATTTACAAATTTGCAGCTAATTTGTTAAAATTCAAATTTAAATGCCATAAACCAGTGCCTTAATTGTCAGATACTAGTTTTACAACCTACATGCTGTGCGACACATAATTTTAGGTCAGTGTTTAACCGAGATTACAAATCTACAGCCCGTTCGTTAAAATTAGGATCTTAAAGCCATGAATAAGTTTTAAGCGATACTTAATTCTGCTTTCTTAAAGTTTATTTGACATAAAATCCATCCTTGCAACATAAGTTTTATTGAAGTTTGCACCATAATAAACAAAACATGTTTAGGTTAGACATTAGTAACGTTACAGTTTATTGCAATATGCAACTTTCCCCAAAATTTCAAACAATGAGGATGCCAAGAATGTCCAACAAAACTTGAACAAAAAAAACTTGTTTCATGCAATTTGGACAGATGGATTGCGAGATAATATGCAAAATATGCTAATTTTTGACAACAGTAACATTACAGCTTATCGAAATATGACACTTTTTCAAAATTTTCGAACAACCCACAAATCCTTAGGTGCTGAAAATGATAAGCTGAAGTCGTTCGCGAGATAATTAGAGATCATTGAAAATCGGAGGTCGGTGAATACAACATGCATTCTTGATAAGCCTTTTTGCTTCTCAAGGTACTACCGTAGCGCAGGTGATCAGAATCCCCAGATAAATGCACAAAAACATCCTCATTTATCCCTCTTTCTAAACTGCTATCAACTTTACAAATCAAAAGTAGGCGCGATGGGTCGCCACGACTTTGAAAAAAGGATGTTTACTATGGAGCCTTACGGGAGCTAAAATTACAAACTCGTTCATATCTCGACAACGTTAGGACATAATGACATACTTTAAATTGCAAAATTGTAGAGCTTTATAAGCTCTATCGGAATCAGCAATAAACTGGGAGGTCAAAATTTTTGCCCTTAGGTTGCATAGTCCTTTAATATGACAATTGAGAATATGATTTAATAGCTGTATTGTTTTAATATTTTTTGGATTGATAGTTTTGGGAAAGAGTATAAATTGCACGGGTAAATGACAATGTTGGTTAATTTTCTCGGCATGAAAAATATATGGTTCTTCATGATAATGAGTGTTCGTTCTACGTAACATATTACTACTCAAGTAACTGTTTTGATATTATGAAAGATAAAATGTTCGTTCCGATTACCTAGCTCACATATAAAATAAATTTCTAAACACTTTTTGTTATAAGTAACAATCGTCTTCAGTTTTAATTTTTAAATCTAAGTCTGATACCGTATAAATTGTATTGCGTTTTGGGTGTAGGCAAGCACTCAACCATAGCTTTGACTTGGTGCTATATTCGGATAAAAAACAAAACTCAGCCAATTTATGATGTTCCAGGACTTTGCAGATTTGAGCCACCAAAAATGAGAGTGGCAACATATTTGCAATTTTTATATTGTTCCTACTTGAAGTTGGAATTTCTGGTATCATGTTCGTATGTAAAAATTATGCAGTGGTTAGTAGTATGACCACCGCTTGTACTATTTATAGTTAATATTTGTTTGAACATATTTCTAAAGTTTATAAATACTTTTTTAAGAAAGTGCTATCTGAAAACATCATATTGACATAAAAAGCTTTAGAATAATGGATAAAAATTGAGGCGACAAATAAGCTATATAAAATACAAATCTTGTGCCAGGGAAATAAAATTAACTAAATTGAAATGCTTTAAAAAAGCTCAAATCAATCAGGCTACTGCAATATATTGTAATGTATATTGCAATGTATATCGTGGTCTTTTGCTTAAAAAGCAAGTAACCAAGTTAACACTTTCTGGAGAACAAACACAAACGAGCACAAATTGTCGTTAGGCAGGTGTTTGAAATCATTATGGAGAGGTGTAGCAGGTAAATAATTAACCGAAATATAGTTTTTTTAATTACCACGGCGCATGCCAGGATTGGACACGTACACTGTCTGTGCCAGAAAATCAATACAAACCGAAGCTAATTGCTATCGACAGTTTATATACGAAACACTGATGGTATTTATGCTTTGTTACAGTGGAGTACTAAGCTATGCCAAATATATCAACAACATTTCAAATAAAATCGAGTTCTTTTCAAAAATGAATTGCATTACAAATATCCTATCATTCATTTTCCTTTTAAACACAGAGATTGGGGATCTAAAAAAGCTAAAAATTCGAGAACAAATTATTCCTTCTAAAAAATTCCATAATCACGACTTCATTAGTAAAACTACTAAAATCTCAGAAAATGCTAAACGTGTGCGTTTTCAAGTGGACGAAATGCTCTTTCCGTTGCTCGAGGATAATTCATTTATCGTGATTGAAAACTTTTTAAACTTCGACTTTATATCCATTACGCAGCCCGTTTTAAGCAGGCGATACACAAGTGGTAAATTGAGGATGAGGCAACGTGGAGGAAACATAACCATCAGGAATATTGTGACAGTACCTGCAAGAAACTTTACTCTTTATTTTAAAAAGAACATTTATTCGGACTTTCGGGATTATAAATCAAGGTGCCCACAATCTAGATACAATACAGGGATATACCGTAAGATATATTGTGTTCAGTGGAATTTTCTAAAGCTTACAATGAACGTTAGGCCGTGGTCTCGTAGGGTAACACTTCTATTCAATCTCCCTATTAAAGAAAATGACAACATTTTTTCATTCCAAGATTCGCCATACCCAAATATATTTAATTATCATGAGATCAATCACTTAGCAAACGTAATGCTACCATCTTCAAAAACTCCGATTATACTAATGGTATATCATGTCAATACAATTCAACTACAAGACCGACTAAAAGCTTTCTACACCGCACTGCAACAGGAAGTGGACTGGAATTATGGTAGATTGATAACACACGGCTTGGTGTTTCTGGCGGAATTTAAATTAGGTGCAAAGATTGAAGATGATAATTTCTCAAAAGTTGTAGAGTGGAGATTTTATCGGTTATGCTATGCACGTTTTAGCCAAGGAAGAGCGCATGTACGCCAAATTTCAATTGATCAGCAGATTACAATGACAATGCTGAATAAGGGTACCTTGTGTCAGAAGGAATACAGTAAACTTGATATTTACTTGGAATTCGAGTACTCGCAATACAACACACACATGGAACTGTGCAAAAATGTGAAAATACCATTTAGAAAACTCACAGACAGACTTGCTCGCGCATACGTTTTTGAATGGAAATTTATTTTTGGTAACACTACATATTTGCGAAAAGGCGTGACAAAAGCATTTGCTTGTGATAATGGCAATCTCATCAAAGTTAACTTTCCAAATAACGAAAGAATGCCTACTGCTGTGTCATCAGATTTGCTCATTATTGATTTCATTCAAGCTTTTAGCTACCCTTTCGCAGTAGAAGACAACATTCATCAGCTCAGATTTGTTAGCTGTGGCAAGAGCAAACTAAGCAATATTTCATTTGAACATTTTACAAATGTATTTCAGAATACCCTGTGGTATGCTATTATAGTTACAACAGAAGTTCTTGTGGCACTTTTGTGTATGTATGGACACAGCTCAGTTATAAGCTTGTTTAGATTTTTAGGGTATCATTTAGAAATGCTTACAATCTTTTTAGGTCAGCCAAGTCAGATTGGAGAAACAAAGTTTAAACATCGTGTTACTTCAATAATGTTAGTTATAATTTCACTTTTTGCACTGATTTTGCAGAATGCGTACAAAATGGAAAATGTATACCAAATTACTTTAGGCAGAAATAGAATACCATATCGTCATTTTGAACAACTTTTGGCAAATCACATTTCTGTGTATGCACAGGTTTCAAAAGTTCACTTTTATGACGACATAACTTCAGCGCAAGTTGACCGCAACCGCAACACTACTTTTTGGGAAAACGGGCATATCATTCAACTTCATCTTCATCGTTCATGGTACTGGTTTCACGTTTACAGTTATTTTTTTGGCCGGTTTAAGTACAAAACGCGTTTTGAACAAAGAGTAGTAAATAATTCAGATTTTCATCCAGAGACCAAACAAAAAATTAGAAAACTAATGCAAGGATTAGTTAACAAAAGCAGCGTACAAGAAGGCTATGAATTTGCAGATCAAATTTTAAGGCTGGATGAAGAAGTGATAATGCAAAATCTAAAAGCGTGCAACAATACAGCCATAATTTCCGGTTCAAAACACGAATCAAATACAAACCATGAATTTAAGCCGCCTAATATGAGTGGCAATATACTTGTAATATTTATAGTGTTCATGATTGGACTTGGAATTTCTGGTATCTTGTTTATTTGTGAAAGTTACGTACTGGTTAGCATGACAGTTTTTAATATAGTTAAGGCTGGTTTAGAATTGCTTCGCAAGTTTATAAATGCCTTTTTAAGAAAGCACTATCTGAAAGCAACATATTGGTATAAAAACTCCATAGACCCATGGTAAACAATTTGTGAATCCGGGGTTTCAAATCCTTACTTTTATGTTATCAAGTGTTAAACTATAATAGTTGATAGTTCAAAAGATTCCTTTCTCGTTCGAAGGCGTTATGGCTCAAAGTGACTAAAAATGCTCTAATAAACTTGCTAATTTCCTAATCAAATTCTAACAAGGAATCTTCATGTGGCATGCTCAGACATGCAAAGTCAATGCTCGGCTAAAATAATAAAACATGGTAATCATGTAGTAGAGAGTAAGCTTGCCGAAGTTTCAAATTCATTTCAAATATACCATAATTAAAACATCCTTTATGCTTAGAATTAGAGCGGCTGTAAGTGCCCAGCAATTTCGAATTTTGGCAAATTGACAACATATTCGTTAATTTGGTCAAAAATTGACCTATAATCATGTGTCGCATGCTATAGGTCACTCAAGAAACTTTAAAATCCGTCGTGACCTTTGACCTTAGAATTCGAATTTCAAAAATCGCTTTCGTCAGTTTTGTCTCCTAATGACCAAGAATGTTTCTGCGAAAAGAGAATTTCAAAAATTGTTTTTGGGATTGAGTTAGTGTGGTCACAAGATTTAAAATTCGAATAACGGTCAGACGATTTCGAATTTTTGAAATCGGAGTACATATTCGTTAGTTTGGTCAAAAACTAACCTATAATCATGTGTCGCATGCCATAGGTCACTCAAGAAACTTAAAAATTCGTCGTGACCTTTGACCTTAGAGGTCGAATTTCAAAATTCGGGCTCCGTCCTGCACAGGCTTCAGTGACCAGAAACCTTTGTGCGTTAACAGAATTCCAAAAAAAAATCACTGGAATAGTGATATGGTGTTTACAAAACTTGACCTTCGAATAACGGTCAGGCGATTTCGAATTTTGGCAAACTGACAAAAGATTCGTTAATTTGGTCAAAAACTGACCTATAATCATGTGTCGCATGCCATAGGTCACTCAAGAAACTTAAAAATCCGCCGTGACCTTTGACCTTAGAGGTCGAATTTCAAAAATCGGGCTCCGTAGTGAACAGGTTCCAGTGACCAGAAATCTTTTTGTGAAAACGGAAATTGAATATTCAATCTGGTGTTAGAGATATGGCATCCACAAAAAACGACTCAGGCAAAATTAGTAGTAAGACAAGCTTTCTAATAAATTGATTGCCAAAGTATGTTCCTGGAATCTCTAATTCTAACGGGATTTTGATTTTACTATGACCGACTTGCATTCTGATCCTTTGACCGCGATGATTGTAATATTTTCAATAATGAGTCGCATGAATGAAGAGCCTTTTTGTACACCGATTGGGATTGGTTTTGGTAAAATGAAAATTGTCTTAAATAATTTAAACCTTCATCGAATATATAACATTTTAAAACATGCTGATTTACTGCTTTCAAAATCATGTACATATTAACAAATAAAAGCTAAATGTGCACATTTACAAGGGAAAATGGAACCAACAATCAAATAATTTCTGAGAAAGTTGATTTTTTGGTGGTCCCACCCGCAACTAGTTACTCCTCGGGTTTCTTGTGAGTCTCCAACTCCTTCATGGTCCACCATCCTTTTTTGCATCAGCATCAGCATCCTTTGCTTTCCCTTCTTCTGTCACAGGTGCAGGTGGTGGAGGAGAATACTGAATCCCCGTCCGATCCCCTTCGTCAACAATTTTGAAGTAGTTGTCAAGAACCGAATCATCCTGCATGTTTCCAAATCGGCTGTCCACCATAAAAGTTAATAGGAATTTGTCGCTTTCTGATAAGTTTTTGAGGGAGTTAGCCCAGTTAGCAAGCTTTGCGTTTAGCATCGCCCTACTTGGTTTTGGTGTCGCCATGTTTGGTTCCCGAACCTTTGACAGAATCCAACCTTGACTTTAAAGAGTGAATACAGAAAACCCATTAAACTCAATTTATTATGGACACCTTTACACAAAACCGTATTTTAGGGATAAACTTACTTTCTTTAACGCGTCGACGTTAACAGAAATAGAACACGACAAGTAAGCGGAAAATAGTTAAAATTCTAACTTATTATTTCGGGGTATTTTTTTACTTTATAAGTCTTTTAAGTGCACCTAGTCGTCTGATCGTGAGATGTGAAAAAGGCTCTGAAAAATAACCCATAATTTTGAATTGAAGGTAACAAACTTGAGCGCAAAGTCGTAAGATTGGCGTTTGCACTTTACATGTTTCCAAAAATCTGTTTTTAAACAATTAATAAGTTGAAAATGTGGGTTTGTGGGTATGGGAAAGGGAGAGCTAACCACAAATATGAGCTTCAATGAAAATTCAACGGATTTATTCCAGAATTAAACAGAAGAAAAAACATGAGTTATGTCATTCATGGAGGGTTAAGATGAATCAAGATCAAATGAAGTCATTTTAGTTTGCAGAATATTATTTTGTTTAGATATTTATTCATGTAATATGGTATTTTACGAAAACTTGGGTTTTTGCGTTATTTTACAGTTAATCCTAGTGAATCCTCCACAGAAGCCCCCCAACCTTAAGGTAATATGAAAGGGAGACGAAATGATGAATGATGACGAAGGGGCTACCTAAATTAACAATTCGACATGAAGGAATAAAAGTAAGGTACAAAGTTTGTGCTACAAATTAAGAGCATTTTAATGATGTCACATCAGTGTTAATTGTGTGAAATCGGTTGCAGGTTATAGTTCTTGATTGATAGTTAATTTGTAATTATGAACACCAGAAAACATGGCAGTCTTGTATTGCCCCATTTCTAGAAATACTGAAATTTACCCCACAAATTTGATTGCTATTGCAAAAGATAGTTAGTTTTCAAAGTGAATAAAATAAGATTTACTTTTAATTATGGCTTTGTGTAGTTTCTTCCATTGAATTAGGAATTTAGCTTATCTTCCATGAAATTCTAATCCACTCAACAAATCCTATATCTTTCGATCATTATCATTATCATCTATTGTCTATCCCTTGACTTGGAAAGTTCCACTCCACATGTTCAAAGAAAACGGAAACTTCCACAGTTTTATAACCTAATATTTTAGCCACCGCTTCAGCATCATGAATATAAACCCTGTGAACATTTTCGGTGTCATTCTCCTTTCCCCCAATAGACTCATTTTCTGCTTCTGCATGTTGTTTTAACTCATGCATTCGAACAGCTATCCTAAGTGCAAATGTCCTCGCACAAAATCTGCATCTTTTGCTCCTTCTTTCTGGAATATCATCATCTTCTTGCACTTCTTCTTGCTTGATAACCGCTTGATCAATGTCTACTGTTGATTTTCTTGGTCTTCCCATTTTCTTGGTTGATAACCTTCTTGATGAGATTTCTCATGCGCCTTGAGTGTCCCCACCTTCCAAAACATTTTGTTACACTGGCTACATTGATACACTTTAATCCTCTTTCTGGCTACGTCGGTACCTGCAAATTGCTGGCCTTATCTTTCTCCGCCTTGGAGGCGCCCTAGAGGATAAGTCATTAAGTTAAAATTGATTTTACAGATTGACCAAACACTAAACACCTTAATGTCATGACATATAAATAATAACTGATGAAAGACAAAAGAATGAACATTTACTTCGACTTGGCACGTTTTGGAACACTGTTGGCGTTTATAGCACTCTTGTTCCTTTGCGCTGCCATCACAACCACGTCGTCACCGCCCTCCAGGGCTTTAACTAAATTGAAAATACAAATTTCATAGTGATTAATTTATCTATAATCACCTTTTAAACTAAAATCCTAATTAATTTTGTCTCACCCAGCGGATCCTCCAAAGAAGCTATCTCCATCTGGCCATCATCCAACTTCATTTCCGGTTCCAGATCAACCTTGGCAACCACACAAAGCTTGTCCCCAGCATGATCAAGTTCAAGGTTATCATTTCCTGGACAAAAATTTTTCCCCATTTCAGTCTTAACCTCTCCTTCCAATTTCACAGTGATTCCTCCACTTTGGCCACCTCCACCCCAAATCCCCTCCACCCTCCATTTTCTTATTCCCTTAATTCCCACTGCAAATAACTAATTAGCCGTTAATTAATTCACAAACTCATGATCAAATTTGGCTTTGGAATGCCAACTTGTTTGCTTCTCTTGGAATGCAGTGTATCGCATTGCCCCATTTTAAAAAAAACCGAAAAATAAAGAAAGAATCCGAAGACTCAAGCAACCTTGTCCTATCCCAATCAACTTCATACAGGTAATTACTATTTCCTTTCTCTTAAAGTAATTTTCATCATCGTCATATTTTGCTTATGCGTTAGTCACTAAATTATATGCTGACTACGTGAGAATTCCTTTTTTACAAGTGTACCCTTCCTTGCTTGACTGCTGCTTATGTACATATTTTTTTTAATCCATTTTCAAATCATTAAGAAAGTTTAGGATGATGTATTTTAAAAACATGTTTTATTATGTTTCAGAAAAAAAACTGGACAACTTTTTCATTCATAATCAAAACAATATATTAAAAACATCTCTGAACTTTTTTATACATGAAATTTTGCCTTAAAAGTTAAAAATGGAATATTAATAACGTGGAAGAGATTCTCAGTCATAAAATCAGATTCAAGAAACACTAGAAATTCAATCTATCAAGAACTGCGGTCAGCAACGCCATCCGAACATACATGCCTGCTTCCGCTTGGCGGAAATAAGCTGCTCTAGGATCAGAATCAAATTCCACACTGATTTCGTCCACACGTGGTAAGGGGTGCATAACTATCATATTACGCTTTTTAGCCCATGTCATAATTTGTGGTGTGATGACAAATTTTCCTTTAGCCTTGAATTTAAAAAATTCCAAATTCAAAAGTCATTTTCATTTGTCTTGATGAAATGGAACATAATATTATGTTAGTACTTTATACTTACATTGAGATATTCTTTCTCTGATGGAAAACGTTCACGCTGAATTCTGGTAACATACAGTACGTCCGAATCCACAAGTGCTTCTTGTAAGCTCAAACAAGTTTTCTGAAATTCCAACCAAAGTAATTTCATGTTAGAAAAGATAACAGTTAAGTTCATGTTATATGATAAGTAAATAAAATTATTAATTGCAACCTGTGGGATACGCCTGGATTCTACAAAATCGTAGACCTCGGTGGGCATTTCCAACCCTGGTGGGCTTACATATTGTAATTTCTTGATTTTATACAAAGTCAAGAGTCTGCAAAAAATTATAATATATATTTTTATGCCATTGACATTGTGTGCGATTTTGCTTGTGAGATTTGGAAACATACCTGGCAAGCGAATGCACTGTGCGTCCATGTTTCAAGTCTCCGACCATCGTAATAACCAAGCCGTTCACTGTGCCGATTTCCTCACGGATAGTAAATATATCCAAAAGTGCTTGAGTTGGATGTTCCCCTGTGCCATCACCAGCGTTTATAACGGGTTTTCTAGATTTTGTAGCGGCTTTCTGCATGGATATTTTAAAAAGACATTTGGTTTATTAAAAAATAACAAAACTCCAAAAATCAAATTTCCCTATGTAATTTGATAACTTACAGTAACTGCTCCAGGTTGTGGATGTCGCAACACAACCACATCGCTGTAACCACTCATTACAATAATTGAATCTAAAATACCAAAAATTTATAAACTTTATAACCTTAAAAGTACGTACAAATTCTGAAGAAAGATGCTACGCAGTACATACCTTCCAGTGTTTCTCCCTTTTTAACAGAAGACGAGGTTTCATCCATGTGAATAACGTTACCACCAAGTCGCTGGAACGCTGCGGAGAAGCTGCAACTAGTTCGAGTGCTAACTTCATAAAATATTGAAGCCATGATTTTGCCCTGTTGAATAGAATGAAATTCATTTATTTCCTACTTAACTGCACAATATTTTTGTGTGAATTTAAAAAGCAAGTACCTTCAAAATATGATCCAACGGTCTGTCTTTAACTACCGCGTTTCTAAATGTTTGAGCCAAATTGAACAAAGCATGCAAATCATGTTTAGTGAACATGCTTGCATTGATTACGTGTCTTCCAACCAACTTCTTTAATATTTCGGGATCTGAATGGCTGCTTATTGCTGGTGAAATTAGGGGTAAGCTGACAAGGTTTGCTGTTCCAGAAATTGGACCATCGTTTTGCTGGGATGATATTAAAGGCTCTGTAGAAGTTCCTTTAGAGATGCTGGTAGGTACAGGAGACATACCAGGAAAAGAGTCCATAGTTTCATTAAAGCTCCCACAAGAAATAGTCAACTCTTTTGTCATGCTCTTTGTAGTAGGTGTAATGCGTCCATCCAACGGATAATTAAAGTGTACATCTTTGCCACTCTGCTGCCCAGAACGTAAACTCCACTCCCGAAGATCCTGGCCATAGCCCGGTGACACCAAAACTTGGCCATCCACATACGCAACTTCGCCACGAAGAAAAACCCTGCTCACCGCTCCTCTAAGTTGGCGACCATGGAAGGGAGTCCATTTACATTTGGAGAAAAGTTTGCTTTCATCAACTGTCCAAACTTTGTCCATGTCAATCTGTAAATTTCATCCAAATAAAAATAAGAATTTTGTGACTTTATTAACATGGGGCAATAAGAGATTCGTATTCAAACCTCCACATAAGTGTTTGGTTGTTCTGGCAAGTTGAAGATTCGTCTTGGATTATGATATAGACGGTTGATTACATCTTCCATGGTAAGTTTCCCCTCGTTAACAGCATTAAGAAAAAGTGGCAGCATGGTCTCCAAGCCAGGATACCCCGGGCAAGCCTTTTCTCTTGTCTTCTCTTCCATTGTATGTGGCGCTATGTAAATAAAACGAGCAATTTTTGCAAGAATTTCCAATTTCTTTCTAATGAATATAGCATGAAATTGAAAATTATACCATGATCGGATGCAAAAATGTCAATAAATTTTAAGTTCTCCCATAGGGCTTTCTGATCATCGTCATTAGCAAGAACTGGCCTAACTTCACCTTTACGGTTACCCAACCATTCCAAATCGTCCTTAGAGAAGAATAAGTGGTGCGGTGCAACTTCGCAAGTTATAGGGTAGCCCTGCATTATATTATAATAATATGATGTTTCATTAGAACAAAAAAAAATCATAATTATTAATCAGACTCAAGAACCAGGAATCAGGAACATACCTTTAATTTGGCTGCCTTAATTAACTCTATCTCTTCTCTTAATGAAACGTGACAGATATGAACTGGACGATTATAAATGCTGGCAACCAATATGGCCGCAGCACAAGTGCTGCTTTCAGCGTGCACACAAAGCGGCACGTTTTTTGGCCAGTGAATAAAGTGCTATTTAAAA